>JAFBMS010000427.1:0-125613 GCA_019788955.1 Albula glossodonta
AATGCCAGTGGTCTTTGACCACATAGTTACAATTTCAGTTATTCTGGGCTCTACATTTTGAGACACAGATGCAACTCTGACATATCACTGAATAGCTGTTGTTTTTGGTAGAAGGCAAACTACTGTTTATGAAAGAAATGTCTTTGGCTGCGTTGTTCTGGGTTACTGGGTTCTGGCACATCAATTCTTATTTAGTGTGAAAGTCTGGCACATTTCCATGTGCCACTGCTCCTCATGCTGATTAGAGAGAAATTGATTCTCCAAATGTTGTGCTGTGACCTATTTGTGCCTACCTGTGATACGCCTTTCACTAACAGCCTGCTGCCTTTGGCTGTGTGTATGAACAGAATGCAGAGCGTCAGCTTGTGTTGCACTTTTTACTGTAATATGTTTAATAATTTAGGATCAGTGGCACAGCTGTCTTAAACAGTCCCACTCTCTATGCCAGCCATGGGTAAACACTGGCTGTGCTTCCAGATAAAATGACAAGGACACAGTGTCACATTTATGGCTCCAGGAAATGACATGTGGACCGCTTAATCCCGTGTTTAAGGAAGTGATGTGATGTCATTCCCGGAAAGGAAGATGGATGGGTAACCGCCAGGGCGCTGCAGAAAGAGGAAGGACAGAGAAAAAGTTCAAATGTTAATCTTTCTGAATCACTTCAGTTATTGTGAAGCTGCTGTTTGGAATGGGAGTCCAGTATCACTGCCCTTCAAGACGACCAATGACAGTGATGACGAATTTTTAAATGGGTGTTAAAGAAGTTAATTTTCCCATTGCTACAGCTTCTATCCCTAATTGCTTGGTGTCTTTTAATTTGGAACTTTGACATTTAACGCTGTCTCAAAGGCTGTTCTTCCCTTCTGTGTGTCTACACTGTTATCTTATAGAACTATAAAAAATTCTGCCAGATTGTGGAACTATTTTGAGCTCACAGAAACTGAGGCAGCATTGTCTAGGCCCAGACTGTGCTAGTATTCATCATTTTTCAGTGTGTGGGTTCCTCTGTATGTGATACACTTAGTCTTCTCAAGATGGTACTTTTTCAACCACTGTTTATTTGCTTTTCAGCTCCAAACAATGTATCATTCATTGACAACCTGTCATATCTGTTTAGTTTTCTATAAAGTGTATTTATCACACTGTTAGAAAACCCAAAAAATACTATTCAATAACCCAGTCATGCAACAGAACTCATTTATTCTTGAATGAAACCAGCTATTTTCCTCTTTCTGAAGTGATTTTAAGTCTAATTGTACTGATGTGATTAAAATAATTTGCATGGAATGTTTTTGTGTTTCATTTTGTAAAGAGTGAAGTCATTTGGACATCTGTCTGAAAGTTTATCTCAAACAATGGAATATTGGGCTGTTAGAAACAGAGAACTCTGCAGTAGATATACCCCGAACAGAAAGAGCACACGGTGTTTACACCTCCTGGCACTGTTGAGGGAATTCATTGATTGTTCTTTCTGTATTTGAAAATGTGCAGAAAGTGCACGGTGGCAAAGCGCCGTAGATGTTTGTATCGAGCTGCTCTTGCCACCCGCTGTTGCTGACTGAGGAACTTTGCCACTACTGCATATTTTGCGACTTTTCTTAGTCTCTCAGTGCCTTCCAAAAGTGGGAAGTGGGGTCATTTTTTAAGGCTAGTGCAGCTGCTTGATCTCTGAAGTCTACCATATTCATGAGCTTTCCATGGACAAAAATCTGCGTAATATTACACTAATGTTCAAAAGCGTTTCCAGAGCTTGGCGGAGTTTGGGTGGGTGGGAGCCGCTGTAAGACTGACTAACACACAGTCACGCTAAGGGTGGGAGCCGCTGTAAGACTGACTAACACACAGTCATGCTAAGGGTGGGAGCCGCTGTAAGACTGACTAACACACAGCCATGCTAAGGGTGGGAGCCGCTGTAAGACTGACTAACACACAGTCACGCTAAGGGTGGGAGCCGCTGTAAGACTGACTAACACACAGTCATGCTAAGGGTGGGAGCCGCTGTAAGACTGACTAACACACAGCCATGCTAAGGGTGGGAGCCGCTGTAAGACTGACTAACACGGAGTAACGCTAAGGGTGGGAGCCGCTGTAAGACTGACTAACACACAGTCACAGCACAGCAGCTCTCACGCTGAAAACATGATGTAACAACACCTTTGTCATTTTGCATGGCTGTTTCATAATTAGTATGTGGAAAGAGGCAGTGAAATCAGGCCGGTAAAAAGTTTTTCTGCACTGTGAATACGTGCGTGAAAGTAAGCATACCCTGCAAGTGAAGGACCTACTTGAATTACAGTAAATGAAATTTAAAAATGTTTAGTGGTGTGAAAATCAAGCTACAATCCACAAAGTATATTTTCTTTATTGGCCTCACTTACTCCATACTTTCTTTGCCACCACCAAAATTGTATACATCCAACAGAAGTGCTGTTTGTTTTGCCACTGCCCAGACTGAGGCATACGGTAATTTAAATTCAGCCTGCCACTTTTCCATTTCAATTTATTTTCAGAGTTAACAGGTCACTTTTCTCCAGTATTGTAGAAGGAAAATTCCATGCTATATTTTCTGGATTCAGCAGTGTGTGGAAATGGCAGGCTGGTGGCACATTAAGCTGTGCCACACTCCGCTGAGTTCAGTCTTTCCCAGCAAGCTGCCAGTGACACTAAGGACTGCATAATCATCTCCTTCAAACCATGAACCCTGGTTGGGTGTACTGCTGAGAGATTCATTAGCTATGTTTGTGCCAGGGGTTTGTTATGTTTCTGTGCAGTCTGAGGACACACGTTTGTGACATCTGTGACAGTGACAGGCAGTGACTGCTATTGGCAGGTAGTCACTGAGCAATGAGATCATTAGGCAGGAGGTGCAGCAGGTGAGGTTCATCCAGGTAATGGAAGGAGCAAGGCACTGTCCAACATTCACAATCCATGACCTGACACACATAAAGTATGTGACTGAGAGTTCAAACCCCTCTACACTTCCTCATTTCATATGGACATGACTGGCCGTGTTGCAGCAGAACAGCACTACATTTAATCCACCGAATAATTTATCAAAAATTTTTATGCTTTGCTCATATGGCAATAGTAGGAACAATAGACCCCCAGCTCAAAGCCATCATATGATTTCATATTGCGCCTCAAAGCCATCGTATGATTCCATATCACACCTGGAAGCCATCGTATGATTCCATATCACACCTGGAAGCCACCGTATGATTCCATATCACACCTGGAAGCCACCGTGTGATTCCATATCACACCTGGAAGCCACTGTGTGATTCCATATGGCACCTGGAAGCCACCGTATGATTCCATATCACACCTGGAAGCCACCGTATGATTCCATATGGCACCTGGAAGCCACCGTATGATTCCATATCACACCTGGAAGCCACCGTATGATTCCATATCACACCTGGAAGCCACCGTATGATTCCATATCGCACCTGGAAGCCACCGTATGATTCCATATCACACCTGGAAGCCACCGTATGATTCCATATCGCACCTGGAAGCCACCGTATGATTCCATATCACACCTGGAAGCCACCGTATGATTCCATATCGCACCTGGAAGCCACCGTATGATTCCATATCACACCTGGAAGCCACCGTATGATTCCATATGGCACCTGGAAACCACTGTATGATTCTATATCACACCTGGAAGCCACCGTATGATTCCATATCACACCTGGAAGCCACCGTATGATTCCATATCACACCTGGAAGCCACCGTATGATTCTATATCACACCTGGAAGCCACCGTATGATTCCATATCACACCTGAATTAATCACTACTAAAATGGATGACAAACTGAGATTGACCTTGGGATGTGTACAGAAAAAGAAAATCTACTTGCAAAGGTACTTAAAAGACACATAAAAATTTAAACCACAATTTTAAAACTAAAACTTGGTATTTGAAAGTGTTTTTATTACATAAAGAGCTGTAACCAAATACAGAAAGCCAAAAATAATAATCCAAGAGGCCAAGCTCCCGCAAAGCCTCTGGGCGGCACACGGCAGGTTTATAAATGCTCATCACGTCCAGTCATAAACTTTCCCCGGGTTTTATTTCCTCATTGTGCTGCCCAAGGTGCCCTTCCAGATTGTACAGATTTCTGTACCATGTGAAAGAATGAGTACAGACAGTACCGGCTACACACTGCAGAGGGAATGTGGAGGAATGTGCACAGACTGTACTGGCTACACACTGCAGAGGGAATGTGAAAGAATGTGCACAGACTGTACCGGCTACACACTGCAGAGGGAATGTGGAAGAATGTGCACAGACTGTACCGGCTACACACTGCAGAGGGAATGTGAAAGAATGTGCACAGACTGTACCGGTTACACACTGCAGAGGGAATGTGAAAGAATGTGCACAGACTGTACCGTCTACACACTGCAGAGGGAATGTGAAAGAATGTGCACAGACTGTACCGGTTACACACTGCAGAGGGAATGTGAAAGAATGTGCACAGACTGTACCGGCTACACACTGCAGAGGGAATGTGAAAGAATGTTCAGACTGTACCGGCTACACACTGCAGAGGGAATGTGAAAGAATGTGCACAGACTGTACCGTCTACACAATGCAGAGGGAATGTGGAAGAATGTGCACAGACTGTACCGTCTACACACTGCAGAGGGAATGTGAAAGAATGTGCACAGACTGTACCGTCTACACACTGCAGAGGGAATGTGAAAGAATGTGCACAGACTGTACTGGCTACACACTGCAGAGGGAATGTGAAAGAATGTGCACAGACTGTACCGGCTACACACTGCAGAGGGAATGTGAAAGAATGTGCACAGACTGTACCGGCTACACACTGCAGAGGGAATGTGAAAGAATGTTCAGACTGTACCGGCTACACACTGGGAAAGAATCTGCTGAATTAGAGCAGTAAAACATGAGTCACTGTTTTAAGAGAGCAGCACATGGGCAGTTCAGCTGTTACGCATTTGTACCGAGCATGCTCAGGGTGAGCATCCTGCTCCTGTAGCCTTGCTCTTCGGTTGTGTTTATTCAGCTTTTATGCATAAAAGCACATGCTCAGTATTTTTTATTCCCATTTGTGACGGAGCGGGTGTTAGCAGTGATTTTCTAATAGTTTTGAGCAGTAAATCATCTGTCACAATACCCCCCCCCCCCCCGCACCCCACACCCCACACCCTGTGCACTTGCCACAGTGCTGCTCCGCCATGTTATTTTCCCCGCAGTGAAAGAAACAGGCTTGGTGAGGCAGAGAGGAGAGCAGCGATGCTGGAGATGTCTGTGCCAAGACTCACAACATCTGACTGAGTGTTTGGTCTGTGGCCTGACGAGCCCCTGGAAGGCGCTTTCCCTCCCCACGGCCTGATGCCGCATTTTCAGCTCTGACCCACAGTTATTTGTCCTCTCAGAGGGCTCCAGTAGCTGCCAGTGGAGATGCCACTATATCAAGCTGACTGTGAATCAAACAGCTTCACCCAAACGAATCACTGCCAAGCTTGCATGCACAATGATGTGCTGAAAATAAAACAATGTATTTATTTAGACCCCCTACAAGGTATCTGGAAGTGTAAAATATACAGTTAGACATTGCAATTACATACTATTTGAGACTACCAAAATATACACAGTACATCTCATTAAGGTATTGAAATCAATCCAATCTCACCCTGTTAGGCTTATTATGTATTATTTTACACAACAGAAAAATTAAACAACTGCATTCATGCAAGCGATTTATATCAGATCTTTATGACTGTTTATGAAATTTCTAAATTTTCCTTTCCTTCAGTTTTCATCTAATGTCTCTATTGTTATACTGGCATATTTCAGTGGAGTAGATGGAAGGAGCTTGAACAACAAATGACAAAGTCACAGCTAATGCTTTAAACCCATTTGTGCCTCATGCAAAATTGCACTTAATAAATGTTATAATTAAATGTTATAACTGTCAGTGAGCAAAAAAAAGCTGTTACAGAGAATGGGGACTGTGAAGTCATCACTCAATTTTACACTGACAAATTGCAGAGTAATTTAGTGTCACTAGACAGCTATACATTCAGGGATTAATCTAAAGCTCTAAAAGAGATGTATAATTCAGTATCTACCTTTTGAAAATTAATCAACCTAAGATTACTAAGATCATCATTAAAATGTAATTAAACTATTAATTAAATCATTAATCGTAAAAAAAACAATGCAGTCTTTTTAATCCAGCCAGCCCAGAATACCAACCCCCTACACATATTATTTAATCCAAAATGTGTTTCTGGAGCTTTTTATAGCCACTGGTGTAAAATATGCTTTGGTCAGCGGTGGTCACTGCTCCCTAGCAGTGTTTTGTGTGTGCATGCATGTGTGTGAGAGTATGTGTGAGCATTAGGGATGTACCCGAATACGAATACGTTATTTGGAAAGGCAAAGATAATGCGATGGAAATGGATATTTCTTTGACCCAAATTTTCTTGTTATTATTCAGAAAAAAAGCCATGATTGACTTGTCTTTGCAAGATAATGGATACCCATTCTGCAACATAGGACTTTGATTTCACCAACTAGTTGTTTCATTTTCTACACATTATTGAAAAGTGATCGCGATATTCTGTACTCGCCACCACAGCCAGCGCAAAGCAGGCAGTCGGCTGAGCGCTGACTGTTCCCGGCTATTACTCAGGGAAACTCTTGCATCGCTTCTTGCAGGAGGAGGCGTTTTGTGCGGGAGATAGCAAGACAAAATCCTGAAGTGGCAGCTGTAGTTTTTAGCTATATGTGTTTATTTACTCCATTTAAAAAACCAAGTCAAAATACTGAAAAAATCTATGTTTTACCTTGTATTTCAGTCAGTATTCAGTGTCAGTGATCATATCCCTCGGGTAACTTTAGGGAGCTGGTGGTAGGGTTCAGCGGGTTTACTGTCAATCCAAACTTAGTTCAGTAGGGGGAAAAATAAAATAAATCAGGCAAAAAGTTCACATATTACTGTTATGTAGCTAATACTTGCCAAAACACAAGAATTAAAATCATGTGGTGTTTGGCTGCGTGCAGCCAGAGTGAAAGCATTTCAATTTGGGAGCAAATCCTGTCAAGGATTGTCGCTGTAATCAGCGGGTGAATGCAAAGAGCAATAGAACGTGGCAAAGTAAACAGCAGCGTGGGCAAATGTCCTGAAGATGATTGCACTTGTGACAAATGAAGGTAGCCTCTTCACCTACTTGTGGAAAACAGGCAAAAACATTCAGTGCATAATATTTAAGGGTAATCTGCCAAACGACTTGGGCGGTACAGAAACGTAAATGTGAATGAATTAGGAAGGTCACTCATGGAATGTGTGGTTCAATGAAGCCGCAGTCTCACTTTTTAATCAGTTATGTTTTGGTGTCTCAGCCAATCAGGAAAAGGGGAGCTGGGTGGCGTCCAGACAGGTCATTATACTTAGTTTAGATAAAAATAGAAGGAAAACACCTAGAGAGAAAGAGATGAAAAGTACAGTATGAGGATGTGGTAATATATTTCATAATTACATGTCAATATTATACCAATTTCATGCTTTGAGAGTACAAAAAATGCATCTCCAATAAATATTAGGTTACAAAATACAACATTTGCCCAATATAACGTGACTTCCTGTATGAACCACCCCCACTTCCTGTCTTCTATCTGAATACAGACATGGAGACATATAATTGATTGATAACTGACACAGATAATGACTTATCTGTACACCTCTAGCAAATACTACTGATAATTTAACCAAACACACTAATACTACACTGAAAAAAGTGTAACATGCACTTGTTCATTCAAACTAATAACTGCCATTTAAAACAGGATAAAATTATTGATTTGATTGTAAAACTCATTTTTTTTGCATTTAGAGACATCAAGTTTGATTTATACCGAACTAAATATACGTCCAAAGGACCCAAAACAAAGTTTTTGATTTCTTTCAATTGTTTTTTTTCCCTTCATGACCTGCAGGTAATAGTTTTAGTTTCAGTCAAATGAATTGCGCATGGGCGTTGCACACTGCACTGCTGAGTTCCTGTCGTTACCTGGGTGGATTTCATCTGAAAATAACGAAAGTAGCAAAGCAGCTGCTGATAATTAATGTTTTAGTGTTTTGTGTTGTTAAAATTGCAAAGAATAGCCCAGTTAAGTACTTAAATGGGGCGATAGCTGGCACGACTGGAACGTTAGCTGGCAGTAATGTTAGCTGGCTAGCTAGTTGGCAGTAGCAGCTAGCTAGCTAGCATTGACCGGAAACTTTATGACCATGAATACAGTAATAATACATTTATAACCCTTTTCAAATGTCGGTAATGTGAGCTAGCCAAAAGACATCGCTAGTATTCGGATGCTAACCGCCATTGTAGTCAACCGCTAGCTTACTACAATTGCTCTCATACATTCCAGGCTTTAGATTAGTTAGATACTGTCTGTCCGCGGCTCGGGCGCTCCACCCGGACTGCATTTTTTTCCGTTGTGGTGCTGCAAAAGAGAGAAAGAGACGTGCTAGCACTTGCTAACATTCGGGGCAGCTAGTGTGGCTAGTTCAATTTAAATTTATTAGTTTGGTTCAATAACTAAAAGTTAAGAAAATAATTTGGAAGAAGGCAAAAAAATAAGGTTGAGTCAAGTGCAGTATTGTTGTTTACATCAACATAAAATAATCAGGTCATATGAAGTTACTCAATTTAGATTCGGTGAAGTCAAATATTTTAGATGTGATATCTGGACATCATTTTTTTTAGTTTGAGCAAGGTTTTACTTTTTTCAGTGTACTGATAATTTAACCAAGCACGCTAATACTACTGATTATTTAACCAAACACACTAATACTACTGATTATTTAACCAAACACACTAATACTACTGATAATTTAACCAAACACACTAATACTACTGATAATTTAACCAAACACACTAATACTACTGATGATTTAACCAAACACACTAATACTACTGATTATTTAACCAAACACACTAATACTACTGATTATTTAACCAAACACACTAATACTACTGATAATTTAACCAAACACACTAATACTACTGACAATTTAACCAAACACACTAATACTACTGATAATTTAACCAAACACACTAATACTACTGATAATTTAACCAAACACACTAATACTACTGATTATTTAACCAAACACACTAATACTACTGATGATTTAACCAAACACACTAATACTACTGATGATTTAACCAAACACACTAATACTACTGATAATTTAACCAAACACACTAATACTACTGATGATTTTACGTGCGTAACTCATGACACAGAGACTGAAATATGCTCCAGCTTTTTTTTCCCCTGAGTGATGTTCTCTCTGACTCTAAAAATCACACAAGCACCACTGAGTTGTTTGGGTTTTCCTGATCAAAGCAAGCAAAGAAAGAAAGCACAATTTTTTCCCTCCTGTGTCTTTTGTCAAACTCCATAAATGAGCAAACTCACAGTGACCTTAAAAATAAATTTCATTACAAAATGCAGTGAAAATATGACATGGTGTAGCCTTTGTGAAACAGAGCTCTGAAGATCAAGCCATGCTCCCATTTTTCATGACAACAATCACAAGCAGCACTGTGTCAGCTCAGGGCCAGTGAGCAGATGCTGATTGGTCCAGCAGGGTGAAACGCCTCGGTCTGACCACGTGCCATCCATGTTAATGCGTGAGTCAGAGGTCGGACTAACCCTCTCCATATGGATGTTGGCATGAACGAAGACACTAAAGCCCTGCTTGGCCTGCTCCTTTAAATATATATATGCTGACATTAACAGTATGAGGGAGGTTTCACTGGAACATTAAATGACAGGATTAATAATCCTGTTTATTGATCATTTGGACACCCTTAGGATGGGTGGTGGTGGGGGAGGGGGGGCAGCGGTGAGTGACCAGGCCTGGGTCCCCCCTTGCTGAAGGTTTGGCTTGTCCTCACAAGTGTCTTTTGAATGATTCATGTGTGAGGTCATTAAGGAAGTGCTCTGATCTTTGCGGTTTCATGACACTGAGCCGAGTGTCTTCATTGATTGTGTCCATTGAAGTGCATGTGGCTTAGCAGATGGGACATTTTAATTATTATAAAATATAAGCAGCACAAACAGTTACACACATATCCTCACACAAGGAACACATACACACACACACACACACACACACATACACATGTCCTCACACGGGGAACACACACACACACACACACACACGTCCTCACACGGGGAACACACACACACACGCACTAGAGGTGTACAGAGACGTCATTATCTGTATGTGTTCGACAAAAAAAAATTATATGTCTCCATGTCTGTATTCCGATAGAAGACAGGAAGTGGGGGTGGTTCATACAGGAAGTCACGTTATATTGGGCAAATGTTGTATTTTGTAACCTAATATTTATTGGAGATGCATTTTTTGTACTCTCAAAGCATGAAATTGGTATAATATTGACATGTAATTATGAAATATATTACCACATCCTCATACTGTACTTTTCATCTCTTTCTCTCTAGGTGTTTTCCTTCTATTTTTATCTAAACTAAGTATAATGACCTGTCTGGACGCCACCCAGCTCCCCTTTTCCTGATTGGCTGAGACACCAAAACATAACTGATTAAAAAGTGAGACTGCGGCTTCATTGAACCACACATTCCATGAGTGACCTTCCTAATTCATTCACATTTACGTTTCTGTACCGCCCAAGTCGTTTGGCAGATTACCCTTAAATATTATGCACTGAATGTTTTTGCCTGTTTTCCACAAGTAGGTGAAGAGGCTACCTTCATTTGTCACAAGTGCAATCATCTTCAGGACATTTGCCCACGCTGCTGTTTACTTTGCCACGTTCTATTGCTCTTTGCATTCACCCGCTGATTACAGCGACAATCCTTGACAGGATTTGCTCCCAAATTGAAATGCTTTCACTCTAACACCACCTGCTTTTTATTCTAGTGCTTCGGCAAGTATTAGCTAGAATCACGTAGCCACATAAATGCTATTGTTCAGTAATCATTTCCAATGTGCTGCTTTACCACATCGTGAAAGAACAGTTTATCCCATTGCTTCAAAATCACGGGGTCGTTGGGGGAGGGGTAAAAAAAAAACAAAAAAAAAGTTTTAATTGCAAACTAACTGAAATTTTTCTTTTTGTTGAGAGGGGAGCGGTTGGCTGGTGTCGGTACACTAATCTTTTTAAGACACCAGAGAATAAGGTGCAGAGCTAAGCTTCGAACGCCCACCACCAAATGAGTACAAGGCCAAGCGTTTAAGTCGGTGGTCCAAATATCTGAGCCATTTCAGCTCAGAGTTTGGTGAAGCCTGGTGCCAATCAAATCTTGACTACAACTGCCCCTACACAGCATGTCAACTCCTTAACTACTTCGCATTTGCAGATGAGACAGGTTATATTCGTTTGCAGACAGGCTGTTTATGTTTGTTTTCAGATGAGACAGGTTATACTCATTTGCAGAGGAGGCAGACAGGTTATTTTCATTTGCAGATGAGAAAGACAGGTCATATTCATTTGCAGATGAGAAAGACAGGTTATATTCTTTTGCAGAGGAGAATGACAGGTTATATTAATTTGCAGATGAGAAAGACAGGTTATCTTCTTTTGCAGAGAGACAGACAAGTTATATTCAGGTAATATTAATTTGCACAGAGATTAACAGGTTATATTCAGGTTATATTAATTTGCAGAGAGACTGGCAGGTTATATTCAGATTATATTCATTTGCAGATGAAACCAAACCACAGGAGCCATAGGATTACCTGTGTGACTAAACACAGAATATTTTCTGAAGACTTTCACATCGGGTGAAAAAGCATTGAAAATGCAATCGCATTATAGCTGAGCAGGTCAGAAGTGTTCATTTATTGATGAGGTTTACGTGCCATCTGATTTATGTACTGTGATGAATTATTCATGAGCTATTATATTCCCGCCCACAGGGAGAGCCACGCTACCGCTCTAACCAGTCCAGATGTTCAGAAGTATGCACCTTGAGGGGACAATCTATAAGGACAGAGTTTGTACGGCTTTAGCTTTTGCCTACGAGGAGTCATATACAATCTGCTGTAAATACCTTTGCAGTGTGTGTGTTTGTGTGTGTGTGTGTGTGTGTGCGTGCGTGTGTGTGTGTGTGTGTGTGTGTGTGAGTGAGCGTGTACGTGTGTGTGTGAGTGTGTTTGTGTGTGTGTGTGCTTGCGTGCGTGTGTGTGTGAGTGTGTTTGTGTGTGTGTGAGTGCGTGTGTGTGTGTGTGTGTGTGTGTGCATGTGTGCGTGCGTGTGTGTGTGTGTGCATGTGTGTGTGTGAGTGTGTGTGCGTGTGTGTGTGAGCATGTGTGAGTGTGTGTGAGTGTGTTTGTGTGTGTGTGTGCGTGCGGGCGTGTGTGTGTGTGTGTGTGTGTGTGCGTGTGTGTGTGTGTGTGTGTGTGTGTGTGTGTGTGTGTGTTTCTGTGTGTGGGTCTGTGTGTGTGTGTGTGCGTGTGTGTGTGTGTGTGTGTGTGCATGCATATGAGTGTGTGTGAGTGTGTTTGTGTATGTGGATCTGTGTGTGGGTGATTGTGTGTGTGTGTATGAGTGTGTGTGAGTGTGTTTGTGTATGTGCATGTTTGTGTGTGTAAGTGTGTGTGAGTATGTGGATCTGTGTGTGTGTGTGTGTGTGTATGAGCGTGTGTGGATCTCTGTATGTGTGTGTGAGTGTGTGCGTGTGTGTGTGTGTTTCACACTAACTGTATGCCTCCTAATGCCATGTATTCATTTATTATTATTTTTTCTCAGTGAATCCTGTTGGCACAGGGGTCCCATCGCATGAAACTTAAAACTGGTGCTAGTATACCAGGCTGTTAAGGGGACAGCTCCAGCTTACCTCCAGAAGATCATCAGACCCTACACCCCTGCCAGACCCCTCTGCTCTGCCACCTCCGGTCGCCTGATGCCGCCCCCTCTCCGCTCCTGTACTTCCAGGTCAAGTCTGCTGTCTGTCTTCTCCCCCTAGTGGTGGAATGACCTTCCTCTGGAGGTCAGAACAGCAGAGACACTGGCCACCTTCAAGCGCAGACTGTAGACTCACCTCTTCAGGCTGCACCTCTCCCCTCCCCTCCCTTGCTCTTTGTAACGTCTCTACCCTTATTTGCTTGTGTGAAACTGATTTGTTTTAACCTAGGCTGTTGTTTATTTTCTCCTTAGATAGTTGGTAGTTGGTTGATCACCTTTGGCACTTGGGACTGTACCCCTCTCTAGGGTTCTCTTTTCACTTTTCATACCATTCTTATGCACTTTGCCTTGTAAGTCGCTCTGCATAAGAGCGTGTAACAATTGCAGTTTGGTAAAACAGAGATTCGGGAGAAGAACTCTCAGACAACCTCTCTACCTATCGCACCCCTTCCGGTCCCTACAGGTAATATAAACACCACGTACCTTTACCCATCATGCTCAGCATTTCCGGCATCCCGCCTCCTCCCCATCTCCACCTTCATCCTCTCTTTCTCTAGGGGGGTTTTATTATCCTAACTACTATTCTTATTTTCTTTCAGCCAAAGGGAGGGGGGTTTCCCTCTCCACGAGTGCGGGACGACTCCTCCCCCTTTTGACGCCAAGCCCAAGTTCATTCTTTTCTATCCCTTATCAATAAACTCCTCTTAAATACTGTATTGTTGTCTGAGAGTTCATACTACTGAAATGTCATTAATGTAATGTAATGTGTCTTCTGCATAAAAGCTGTGGCTTGGAGATAATATACAGGGGGTCCTCGACTTTCCAACGAGTTCTGTTCCTACAACTGGTCGTAAGCCAATTTTCGACGTAAGTCGGAATTTATACCTAAATTATACCTAAATTAACACCTTAAGTCACTCACACTGGACACACAACACATGAAGGGCATATAAAATACAGTAATTAAATGAAACATTAATAAAAAAAGAGAGAACAATTTCTTATCTTTATTTCTGTGGTCATTTTTACGAACCAAACCGCTTAGGTCGAAACTAGGTTTTTTAAGTAATTTATGGGAGTGCGTCGTAACCACGAAACAACATAATTCGAGATCGTCGTAACCTGAAGACCTCCTGTATTTTTTAAAATATAGTCTTTTTAAATACATTATACTTATGGCCTAAATCTGTTAGTGGAACACCTTGATTTGAGATGGTTCATTGTGGTACAAGCAGTTTTATTAGTGGAACCAAGTGGTCTTAGTTTCTAGGTCATTCTGACTGTGCGTACATAATGAGTGATATTAAGAAAGTTAAAATCTGACAACTCTTTGGGAACGTCTTATCTGACAGGGATCAAACAAATCCCATGAGGTTTGGGTTAGGGTTAGTAACTGTAACCCAAATCCGACAGAGATCAGAGAAATCCCATCAGGTCTGGGTTTGGGTTAGGGTTAGGGTTAATAACTCTCACCCAAACCCGACAGCGATCAGAGAAATCCCGTCAGGTTTGGGTTAGGGTTAGGGTTAATAACTCTAACCCAAACCCGACAGCGATCAGAGAAATCCCGTCAGGTTTAGGTTAGGGTTCGTAACTGTAACCCAAACCCGACAGAGATCAGAGAAATCCCATCAGGTCTGGGTTTGGGTTAGGGTTAGTAACTGTAACCCAAATCCGACAGAGATCAGAGAAATACCATCAGGTTTGGGTTAGGGTTAGGGTTAGTAACTCTCACCCAAACCCGACAGCGATCAGAGAAATCCCATCAGGTCTGGGTTTGGGTTAGGGTTCGTAACTGTAACCCAAACCCGACAGAGATCAGAGAAATCCCATCAGGTCTGGGTTTGGGTTAGGGTTAGTAACTGTAACCCAAATCCGACAGAGATCAGAGAAATACCATCAGGTTTGGGTTAGGGTTAGGGTTAGTAACTCTCACCCAAACCCGACAGCGATCAGAGAAATCCCATCAGGTCTGGGTTTGGGTTAGGGTTAGTAACTGTAACCCAAATCCGACAGAGATCAGAGAAATACCATCAGGTTTGGGTTAGGGTTAGGGTTAGTAACTCCCACCCAAACCCGACAGCGATCAGAGAAATCCTGTCAGGTTTGGGTTAGGGTTAGTAACAGTAACCCAAACCCGACAGAGATCAGAGAAATCCCATCAGGTTTGGTTTAGGGTTAGGGTTAGTAACTCTCACCCAAACCCGACAGCGATCAGAGAAATCCTGTCAGGTTTGGGTTAGGGTTAGTAACAGTAACCCAAACCCGACAGAGATCAGAGAAATCCCATCAGGTCTGGGTTAGGGTTAGGGTTCGTAACTGTAACCCAAATCTGACAGAGATCAGAGAAATCCCATCAGGTCTGGGTTTGGGTTAGGGTTAGGGTTAGTAACTCTCACCCAAACCCGACAGTGATCAGAGAAATCCCGTCAGGTTTGGGTTAGGATTCGTAACTGTAACCCAAACCTGACAGAGATCAGAGAAATCCCATCAGGTCTGGGTTTGGGTTAGGGTTAGTAACCCAAACCTGACAGAGATCAGAGAAATCCCATCAGGTCTGGGTTTGAGTTTGGGTAAGTAACTGTAACCCAACAGAGATCAGAGAAATCCCATCAGGTCTGGGTTTGAGTTTGGGTAAGTAACTGTAACCCAACAGAGATCAGAGAAATCCCATCAGGTCTGGGTTTGAGTTTGGGTAAGTAACTGTAACCCAACAGAGATCAGAGAAATCCCATCAGGTCTGGGTTTGGGTTTGGGTAAGTAACTGTAACCCAACAGAGATCAGAGAAATCCCATCAGGTTTGATGTGAGCCTCAGTTGAAGCTTTGTGAAAGTGCACCTCATATGTTGACGGGAGAAACATTTTTAGAAACACACTTTAGTTTGACAGCTTGTGTCTCACATGACATTCTGCCCTGAGGCAGTGACTTCTGTGCTCTTAAAAATGTTAAGGATTTGACAAACATAACACATGCAAACCCCTGGAGTTAGATTAACAAATGGCATATCGATTCCATGCATGTTTCATGAACGAGTGAAACATTTATTACAATAATTTTGCATACAAGTGCTCCCTTGTTTTAGTGGAATCTTGATTCATGTAATCCTCTATTCTTATTTACATCCATACACATTAAAATTATTACAATGAAAAGGTTACATTATCTTTATAAAATATGATTTACGTTACTATGATGACAATCTGTCATTTATTCCAAATCTAGCTGTATAATTTAGCCATTTTAACCTCTATGTATCACTGATACTGCATATCATTATTGATTAAATGGAAGGATGGTACCTTTCTCTGTGAATGTACCAACGTGCTTCATCTAATCTCCACAAGCCATTTTTACTAAAGAAAATAGTAATTCTGCTACTCGAACATTCTCTGCTGGTGAGACAGTTTCTGGGTGGCAGTGAATTAAAACTGTGCTTTGGGCCAAATATCCGCAGCGCTCAGCGCTGAATCCACACATTCCTGAGCAGCGCCCAGTTCAGCCACAATACGGGAAATAAACAACGCTGCTGCAGATTAGCCTGCTGAACGTTGAATAGGGCTGCCTTTATTATTTTATTATTTATGACCTTATTTCTGTTGATGGTAAAAGGGGAGCGACACTATATCCTCCATATCAGGCTCTCCAGGCAGCATTAGCATGTGGCTACATCAGCAGGGCGGGGTCCGCTGTGGCTTATTGGGTCATGTGGCTACATCAGCAGGGCGGGGTCTGCTGTGGCTTATTGGGTCATGTGTACATCAGCAGGGTGGGGTCTGCTGTGGCTTATTGGGTCATGTGGCTACATCAGCAGGGCAGGGTCCGCTGTGGCTTATTGGGTCATGTTTCTACATCAGCAGGGCGCGGTCTGCTGTGGCTTATTGGGTCATGTGTACATCAGCAGGGCGGGGTCTGCTGTGGCTTATTGGGTCATGTGGCTACATCAACAGGGCGGGGTCTGCTGTGGCTTATTGGGTCATGTTTCTACATCAGCAGGGCGGGGTCTGCTGTGGCTTATTGGGTCATGTGTACATCAGCAGGGCGGGGTCTGCTGTGGCTTATTGGGTCATGTTTCTACATCAGCAGAGTGGGGTCCGCTGTGGCTTATTGGGTCATGTGGCTACATCAGCAGGGCGGGGTCTGCTGTGGCTTATTGGGTCATGTGTACATCAGCAGGGCGGGGTCTGCTGTGGCTTATTGGGTCATGTGGCTACATCAGCAGAGTGGGGTCCGCTGTGGCTTATTGGGTCATGTGGCTACATCAGCAGGGCGGGGTCTGCTGTGGCTTATTTGGTCATGTGGCTACATCAGCAGGGCGGGGTCTGCTGTGGCTTATTGGGTCATGTGGCTACATCAGCAGGGCGGGGTCTGCTGTGGCTTATTGGGTCATGTGTACATCAGCAGGGCGGGGTCTGCTGTGGCTTATTGGGTCATGTGGCTACATCAGCAGAGTGGGGTCCGCTGTGGCTTATTGGGTCATGTGGCTACATCAGCAGGGTGGGGTCTGCTGTGGCTTATTGGGTCATGTGTACATCAGCAGGGCGGGGTCTGCTGTGGCTTATTGGGTCATGTGGCTACATCAGCAGAGTGGGGTCCGCTGTGGCTTATTGGGTCATGTGGCTACATCAGCAGGGCGGGGTCTGCTGTGGCTTATTTGGTCATGTGGCTACATCAGCAGGGCGGGGTCTGCTGTGGCTTATTGGGTCATGTGGCTACATCAGCAGGGCGGGGTCTGCTGTGGCTTATTGGGTCATGTGTACATCAGCAGGGCGGGGTCTGCTGTGGCTTATTGGGTCATGTGGCTACATCAGCAGGGCGGGGTCCGCTGTGGCTTATTGGGTCATGTGGCTACATCAGCAGGGCGGGGTCTGCTGTGGCTTATTGGGTCATGTGGCTACATCAGCAGGGCGGGGTCTGCTGTGGCTTATTGGGTCATGTGGCTACATCAGCAGGGCGGGGTCTGCTGTGGCTTATTGGGTCATGTGGCTACATCAGCAGGGCGGGGTCCGCTGTGGCTTATTGGGTCATGTTTCTACATCAGCAGGGCGGGGTCTGCTGTGGCTTATTGGTATCATGTGTGTTAGAGTAATGGGAGACTGGAGCTGTGTGTTCTTCAACTGGGTGTTAAGCCCGGAAGAATTGTGTTATTTTCTCCTTGTTGATTTTGCTGTTGTTCTCAAGCCAACAAATACACCCATGATTTCCCTACGGCCTGGATACAAATTCTACCAAGCTTACAGTATGAATATAAGAAGCTTGGAAGACCCAGGATGGAGCAGTTCATTATGCAGTAGCACTGTTTATTTATGAATTTATTTTCCCTCAGTATTCGATTAATATCTTAATTAACTCCATTACTCATTTTAATAACAGCAGGTTGTTGGCTTTTTATTGTTTCCCAGCAGGGGCTGGCTCATCCTTAGTGACCTTTGGTGCATGTGAGGAAAAGCACGAGTCCCCCTGGCTTTTAAACACTGTTTCTCAATTAACCCACAGTCCGTCTTTACCTCTCTTCTCTGTAACAATATTCAATGTGGGAGAATCAAACTCAAAAATCCCTGCATAACAGCTCAGTGAATGGCTCACCTCGCTGATGCTTAATTACCCTTGACTGTTCACAGCAATGTAATTAGCAGTCTTCCATTCCAGCAGTAGCCGTAGAATCCTAATAGAGGAAGCTGTTGTGTTAAGTGTTTGACTTTGAGAGATAGGGCAAGTTATTCCATGCTAGCACTGGCGATAAAAAAGGCTTTTAATCTTCTCATGCCTTTAATTTATAGGCAGGGGGAGGTGCCGAAGACAGGTGGTGTTTCTGCATTAGGGTGACGGTTCTGTTTCAGCACACCATCGGACATGGTCACATGTGTTTCTGCATTAGGGTGACTGTTCTGTTTCAGCACACCATCGGACATGGTCACATGTGTTACTGCATTAGGGTGACGGTTCTGTTTCAGCACACCATCGGACATGGTCACATGTGTTTCTGCATTAGGGTGACGGTTCTGTTTCAGCACACCATCGGACATGGTCACATGTGTTTCTGCATTAGGGTGACGGTTCTGTTTCAGCACACCATCGGACATGGTCACATGTGTTTCTGCATTAGGGTGATGGTTCTGTTTCAGCACACCATCGGACATGGTCACATACACAAACATTTGCCAAAGCTCCTGCATCAACTGTCAGCCATGTGCCTCTGCTGACTGGCCTGTTATTGGCATTCCTGTTGCTGGAGTAAACTGGACTGTGATTGGTGTTTGGCATTCCTGTAGCTGGTGTAAACTGGTCTGTGATTGGTGTTTGGCATTCCTGTAGCTGGTTTAAACTGGTCTGTGATTGGTGTTTGGCATTCCTGTAGCTGGTGTAAACTGGTCAGTGATTGGTGTTTGGCATTCCTGTAGCTGGTGTAAACTGGTCTGTGATTGGTGTTTGGCATTCCTGTAGCTGGTGTAAACTGGTCAGTGATTGGTGTTTGGCATTCCCTTAGCTGGTGTAAACTGGTCTGTGATTGGTGTTTGGCATTCCTGTAGCTGGTGTAAACTGGTCAGTGATTGGTGTTTGGCATTCCTGTAGCTGGTGTAAACTGGTCAGTGATTGGTGTTTGGCATTCCTGTTGCTGGTGTAAACTGGTCTGTGATTGGTGTTTGGCATTCCTGTAGCTGGTGTAAACTGGTCTGTGATTGGTGTTTGGCATTCCTGTAGCTGGTGTAAACTGGTCAGTGATTGGTGTTTGGCATTCCTGTAGCTGGTGTAAACTGGTCTGTGATTGGTGTTTGGCATTCCTGTAGCTGGTGTAAACTGGTCAGTGATTGGTGTTTGGCATTCCTGTAGCTGATGTAAACTGGTCAGTGATTGGTGTTTGGCATTCCTGTAGCTGGTGTAAACTGGTCTGTGATTGGTGTTTTGCATTCCTGTAGCTGGTGTAAACTGGTCAGTGATTGGTGTTTGGCATTCCTGTAGCTGGTGTAAACTGGTCTGTGATTGGTTTTTGGCATTCCTGTAGCTGGTGTAAACTGGTCTGTGATTGGTGTTTGGCATTCCTGTATCTGGTGTAAACTGGTCAGTGATTGGTGTTTGGCATTCCTGTAGCTGGTGTAAACTGGTCAGTGATTGGTGTTTGGCATTCCTGTAGCTGGTGTAAACTGGTCTGTGATTGGTGTTTGGCATTCCTGTAGCTGGTGTAAACTGGTCTGTGATTGGTGTTTGGCATTCCTGTAGCTGGTGTAAACTGGTCAGTGATTGGTGTTTGGCATTCCTGTTGCTGGTGTAAACTGGTCTGTGATTGGTGTTTGGCATTCCTGTAGCTGGTGTAAACTGGTCTGTGATTGGTGTTTTGCATTCCTGTATCTGGTGTAAACTGGTCTGTGATTGGTGTTTGGCATTCCTGTAGCTGGTGTAAACTGGTCAGTGATTGGTGTTTGGCATTCCTGTTGCTGGTGTAAACTGGTCTGTGATTGGTGTTTGGCATTCCTGTAGCTGGTGTAAACTGGTCTGTGATTGGTGTTTGGCATTCCTGTATCTGGTGTAAACTGGTCAGTGATTGGTGTTTGGCATTCCTGTAGCTGGTGTAAACTGGTCTGTGATTGGTGAATTATAAGGGATACCTGTGCCACCTGGGTTTGGCCCATGAAGTTTTCCCTGGAATGTGCTGTACATTACAGAGGCTGTATTTGTTCCACAGTCACCATTCCTGAGGAGTGAATGGGGGACAGCCTTTCAGTCAGGAGGCACAGCATGGGGAATATCTGACTGAAAGCGCTAGCTGGCAGATGTCTGCCAGATACCCATGGCTGAGCTGAAGCGCTGAGCTGGCATTTGTAAGGCAGGGGTTACCCCAGCCATATGGAGAGAGCTCCCCTGCAGGTATGATGTTCTATCATGTAAACAAAAATGCTCATCCCTCACTGAAAATGAGCAAAGAACCAATCACTTATTGTAACAGAATTGTCGAAACATTATACATTCTATCCTCAGTCCCACTGAAACCTACATATGTATTTTTCATCCTTGCATAGTTTGAGGGAATTGTTTAGCCCTCACTTAACACAAATCCACAGTATCATTTGAAACACAAATGCTTGTCTATCTGTTTATATCAGCTGTCATTGCTGCCAACTGAACAAAAGACTTCAGTCAATATTTTTATATTAATATAATATTAGAATAATATTCAAAATCAAGAAAAATGTACAGAATTATTCAACAGTTTATTCACTGGGTTCAGGACCTGAAAAATGTTCACACTTGATTCTATGTTCCAGTCGTTTTGTGCATTCTTTGTGCCTCTAGCAGGAACCCCACAGCACACTCTGGACTCTGATTTTGTAAAATTAGAGCTTGCATACAACTATAATTGGCTGTGATGTGTACCAGCTCATATTCACTGGCAAGCAACATTACAGTCAAAATATTTAGAATGCCACACTCCGATTAATTACCTACAACCCTAACCTTAATCCTAAACCCTAACGCTAACCCTAACCCTAAACCCTAATCCAAAACCCTAACCCTAAACCCTAACCCTAGCCCTAACCCTAAACCCTAAACCCTAACACTGGATTTTGAAGCTCAACACCATGTTCCCGGGTGGACTAAACAAACGCACTTAAAAACCAACACAAGAGGGACCAAAT
Organism: Albula glossodonta; assembly: GCA_019788955.1. Lineage (NCBI taxonomy): Eukaryota > Metazoa > Chordata > Actinopteri > Albuliformes > Albulidae > Albula > Albula glossodonta. The sequence goes on from JAFBMS010000427.1 coordinate 21,589, forward strand.
TCTTCCTAATCAAAGGCTCCAGTACACTGAATGGCCAGTGCAAACCTTTCTTTCCCAAGGGGCCCTCACAAGGGGCAACTTTGGAAAAAAAGATTTTTCCTAACCTAACCCTAAACCCTAAACCCTAACCCTAACCCTAACCCTAACCCTAACCCTAACCCTAAACCCTAACCCTAACCCTAAACCCCAACCCCCACCCCAAACCCCAAACCCTAACCCTAACCCTGACCCTAAACCCTAACCCTAACCCTAACCCTAACCTTAATCCTAAACCCTAACGCTAACCCTAAACCCTAATCCAAAACCCTAACCCTAAACCCTAACCCTAGCCCTAACCCTAAACCCTAAACCCTAACCCTAACCCTAACCCTAAACCCTAACCCTAAACCTAACCCTAAACCCTAACCCTAACCCTAACCCTGACCCTAAACCCTAACCCTAGCCCTAAACCCTAACCTACACCTGCTTTTAAACAGTTGAACAATAACTTCTGAAGAGGATTTCTGTATATTTTATTGCAATTTTATAAAAACGTGTGTTTGTTTGTTTTGTTTGAGTAATTTATACAATATCACAGTGCAGATTTTATGTTAATCACAGTTATACGTTTCTCAAATAGTCCACACAGAAAACAGAAGTGCCAAGTTTTGTACATACCAAAGATCAATGTATATGTAGTAGAGGTGCAGTAATGAAATAACATGACCAAAATGCATGCTTCACAGTTCCAGCAATGTTGCCAACATCATGATGTGAGTGAATGGCGTGCTGTGTCAACATGCAGGTGTTTTAATGGACACCAGTGTCTATGAGCAAGGCGTTTGTTTGGTTCCATCAGCGCAATTCCCTTAATGGCCTGCTTTCATCTGCACTCAGCCCTAACCTCTCCTCTACGAAGATGTGCCAAACACTTTGTTGAACCTGCGTGTGGACAAGAACATTTCTCTCTGGCAGCCTACCAGTCCCTGAGATCAAACGGGAACACTGTAAGACTTTACCCTTGAGTGAGCTTCTGCCAGTGCTACCCTAGCTTTCAGTTTATGGCACTGATCAACTTCCATTGATTACAGTCATCAAAAATTAACATCTCACATTTAAGTAAAAATGGTACCTTTACAATTGCAGGGAAGTAAAACTTTTTATTTTAATATTAGTAACAGTAAATGGCTTGTGCTTTTTTATGACGTTTTTGTAATAGTTAAGCTATTAAAAAACTAAAGGGTTAATAGTTAAGCAATCTCACACTTGTATAGGAGATCTTACCATTCAAATAACTGTCATCCTCTACAATGGCATGCTATTTATCTATCAAACTATTCATCTATCTGCCTGCCTGCCTGCCTGCATATGTATACGGTTGACTTTTCAGCCACAGGTCAACTCAGTGAAGATCCCAAAAAAAGTATTTTCACATCTCATTTCATTTCACTCTTTATGGGTGATCAAATACAACTCATTACTGTTACTCTTTTACAGGGTCGATGTCCGGCTGATGTCAGGGGAACTATAAAGAATCTCAGAGAAGGATGCTGATCTAGGATCAGTTTTCCACTGTTCATACTCTACCCTTATCCATTGTGAGTTGAAAGGCAGAAATAATCCCTGCTCTGAGGAACATGGGCCCAGAGCTTGCTGACTCCTACACTGTACCAGCATGTTCTTGACATACTATGAATTCAATATTCATATTTCTTTATGTACTTAAAAATACTGTGTGCATGTACATATGGTGCAAGGGAATACTGTGCCCTTGATACACCCCAATGGCCTACATAAAACTGGAAGAATGATGTAGTGTGGAGTCAGTGACACTGTTCAGTCAGAACATGCTGCTACACACTGCTGGAGGAGGTGGAGAATGGCCTGGTGGTGCTTTTGCTAGCGCTGCAGAGGGCAGACATTGAGCTCAAGGCAAAGCAGTGAAACAAAGCAGTGTTTGACATTCACAAACCAAACATAAAACTCTCTGATATAGAGCTGTTTTTGTGTATAATGGACACAGGTCTGGTAAACTTGTCCTGTGGGCCCCCAGTGTCTATGGCCCCCACTGGTCTATAAAACCGTCACAAATCCCTCCCCAGTGCATGCTGGGTACTGACCAAGTGAGCAGGAACAGACAGTGCCTGAGGGTGACCCCTGCAGGCTGGGAGGCTCCCGTCATCATGGCTGCTGCTATTAAATACGCACTTAAACCTAAAGAGGACTGAGTTAAAATTGAAAGGTCTGTACAGCATTTACAGGTAGGGATTAAATACACACTTAGACCGTACCTACAGAATTTACAGGTAGGGATTAAATACACACTTAGACCGTACCTACAGCATTTACAGGTAGGGATTAAATACACACTTAGACCGTACCTACAGAATTTACAGGTAGGGATTAAATACACACTTAGACTGTACCTACAGCATTTACAGGTAGGGATTAAATACACACTTAGACCGTACCCATGATGGTGACTATATACACACACATCCCCTGGTGTATTTCTGAACACAGGTAAAACCGCATTATGTATTGATCCTTACCTATTTTTTCCAGACACCACTCCATTTTGTCACTACTGAAACAAACTCCACAGAAGAAAACAGTGTTAAGGGAATTTTTGTACAAGTGTTATTTGTCAACAATAAATTTCTCAACATGCTTGACAAGGAATGAGACTGAAGCTTGATAGGGTCTATTGGAATGTATTGCCTTCACACTGTGCACACTCTGGGGTGCACAGCCATAAGGAGGCAAAACATTATACACTACCAGCATCTGAGAGATTTGGCTCAGAGTAATTAGGGACATTGTGGATGATTGGGGCATGTTTAAAGGTCCTACTTTCACCATCTGCCCCAAACACTGAGATGTGGTAACTTTTGTCACCAAGTTTCATTCTCAGTAACAAAGTTACCCATTCACTACTCAAAGCCACATGACCATATCACAGCCAGTCATAAAGATTATTAATTAAGCTGATATCATAAGAATTTCAATCAATTTTAAAACTTATATTCTCCAAAAATATGATTTCATGTTTCTGTTGATGTTCATGTTGAAGCTGAAGTATCTACTGCTGCACAATATCATATATAAATATTACGCAAAATCAATGTCCAATTCATGAAAATTAATCCAACATATACACAAAACAGTGCAATCTGTGAAAGGGTTTGGGGCTCATAGTGAAAGGGTTAGGGGCTCATAGTGAAAGGGTTTGGGGCTCATAGTGAAAGGGTTAGGGGCTCATAATGAAAGGGTTTGGGACTCATAGTGAAAGGGTTAGGGGCTCATAGTGAAAGGGTTTGGGGCTCATAGTGAAAGGGTTTGGGGCTCATAGTAAAAGGGTTTGGGGCTCATAGTGAAAGGGTTTGGGGCTCATAGTGAAAGGGTTTGGGACTCATAGTGAAAGGGTTAGGGGCTCATAGTGAAAGGGTTTGGGGCTCATAGTGACTGGGGCTCATAGTGAAAGGGTTAGGGGCTCATAGTGAAAGGGTTTGGGGCTCATAATGAAAGGGTTTGGGACTCATAGTAAAAGGGTTTGGGGCTCATAGTGAAAGGGTTTGGGGCTCATAGTGAAAGGGTTTGGGACTCATAGTGAAAGGGTTAGGGGCTCATAGTGAAAGGGTTTGGGGCTCATAGTGAAAGGGTTTGGGGCTCATAGTGAAAGGGTTTGGGACTCATAGTGAAAGGGTTAGGGGCTCATAGTGAAAGGGTTTGGGGCTCATAGTGACTGGGGCTCATAGTGACTGGGGCTCATAGTGAAAGGGTTTGGGGCTCATAGTGAAAGGGTTTGGGGCTCATAGTGACTGGGGCTCATAGTGAAAGGGTTTAGGGCTCATAGTGACTGGGGCTCATAGTGAAAGGGTTTGGGGCTCATATTGAAAGGGTTTGGGGCTCATAGTGACTGGGGCTCATAGTGAAAGGTTTTGGGGCTCATAGTGACTAGGGCTCATAGTGAAAGTGTTTGGGATTGTACCCCCTGTGATATAAAGTGTGTTTTTCACCTCCAAAGGTGCTTTAGTTTCCATTAATTCCACAAACTCATGAATGCTCACCTTTAGGGAAGTTTTTCTTGTGATTAATATCTCTAATCTTAACTGAAAGCTGAAACATAATTGATTAGACTTACCCAACACATGTGTAAACTGCTACCATAACCCTAACCCAAACCCTAACCCAACACACGTGTAAAATTGCTGCAATAACCCAAACCCTAACCCAACACATGTGTAAAACTGCTACCATAACCCAAACCCTAAACCAACACACGTATGAGCTGCGACAATAACCCTAACCCTAACCCAACACACATGTAAACTGCTACCATAACCCTGTCCCTAACCTAACCCAACACATGTATGAACTGCTACAATAACCCTAACCCTAACCTAACCCTAACAGTAACCCAACATACATGTAAAACTGCTACCATAACCCTAACCCTAACCCAACACATGTGTAAAACTGCTACCATAACCCTAACCCTAACCCAACACATGTGTAAAACTGCTACCATAACCCTAACCCTAACCCAACACACGTGTAAACTGCTACCATAACCCTGTCCCTAACCTAACCCAACACACGTATGAACTGCTACAATAACCCTCACTCTAACCTAACCCTAACCCAACATACGTGTAAACTGCTACCATAACCCAAACCCTAACCCAACACACGTATAAACTGCTACCATAACCCTAACCCTAACCCAACATACGTGTAAACTGCTACCATAACCCTAACCCAAACCCTAACCCAACACACGTATAAACTGCTACCATAACCCTAACCCTAACCCAACACACGTATAAACTGCTACCATAACCCTAACCCAAACCCTAACCCAACACACTTGTAAACTGCTACCATAATCCTAACCCTAACCCTAACCCAACACACATGTAAAACTGCTACCATGCGTAAGGTCCATAACTGCATCATCTACTGACAGGTAAAGAGGACTGCTTATGTTAAAATTGAAAGATTAGATGGGTTAGTTCATTTTGCAGGTTAGCTTGGATGAATAAACTAGATTGGGAAAGCCTACATTAGTTAGAACAACAGTGGGAGGAGTTCATGCAGGCAGGTACTAATACTAAGATAGTTAACAAAGCCTGAAAGACTATTATGAAATGTAATATAAATGAAAAACAGATATTAAAGGACACACACTCCATAAGATAGCCACAGTCGCTGGAGACGTTCCAATGGTCGACGACCACAATGTACACAATGGTAATTTTGTAAATCGTTTCAGAATGTCAGATGCAAAAATAAATAAACACACTGGGTCTCATTTATCAATAGTCTGGTAAAACTGAGTGTAAATTTACGCCTCAACGGATATGAACTAACAAATTCCACCGGATTTATCAAACACGCATAAATATAGCATTTGTTCGTATTTCTTGCGTATGTTGATAAATACCAATCAATCGTAAATGAGAAGCCCCTTCTCAGAATTTTTGATAAGCATTAATCGTCGCTCCTGAAATACCATATAAGGAGCTTGGAATCCCTTCGTTAGAAATGCAAATAGACGGACGAGAAAAGGCAAAAGAAAAAAAAAACGTTTCTGATGCGGTGAATGAAGTTTTGTTCATGGAAATAGAATACAAAAAAACTTTGTTCAGTAGTGTAAGTAGTAGAGTGTCGGGGCCGGGGAAGACCAAAGCCTGGCAAGAAATAACTGTTGCAGTAAATTGTGTCAAAAGTTCCGCATACGCTGCAACAAGTTAAAAGAAAATGGTTCGACATGAAACTGGATGACAGCGATCTGTTTTCCCTGGTCTCGGATCAATCGCCCCACAACTCTGAAGATAAGTTTTTGTACACCAGCCTTATCGTTGCCATAAATCCTGGGGGGCAGCCGCACCCGGGCCCGCGAGGAGGGGCATGGTGGGCCAAAGTGGTAATGACACATGCTATACATCACTGAGACTGTCACGTTTTTCCAAAATCAACTTGGACGAATCCCAAGTAAAATAGTTAGTTGAAATTAGAACTATTACGTTAATAGGATCTTCTATAATAGTCTGCCCTCCCTTGCCTTTTGCTCCACTCTGCTCCCTTTCCGTTTCAAACGCAAACTCTATCTGCATTTTACCTTGTATAAAAATGACGGCAATTGTAATATTTAGATTTATTTTTCAAAGACAGGAGAAAACTAGATCGCAAATTTCTACTTAGTAAATGGCCCAATCAGACGGCTATGTTCGTAAAATAACATAAGAATGCATGTTTATTAAATAAGAACGTAAATGTATTATGACAGTCCTATTTGTGCGGTGTTTCGGAGACCTGTTGACTGCTTAAGTTTCTTAGAGCTAATAGAGCGAGGTCAGCCAGTTCCATGAAGACCTGAGCAATGGTTGCTGCTCCTTATTTATAGCAAACGCCGTTCAGCTTTTGTATGGAATTAATGTAAAATTCCAAATAAGAATTATTTGATTAATCAGAATTATATAAATGAAGCATCACCTGTTTTAATGTTGAATCCAATAGTGATTTTATATAAAAATTCGAGTCGTTATAATATTACTATATTACTAACAAATAATTTGGTACTCATTTTTAATCCAATAAAATATGAGTGAATGGAAAAATAAAAGCTAAAAAAATGTTTTTCGATTTACGCACACAATACGAACAATTTAGAGCACTCGTGAAATCTCTTCGGATCCTATGAATAAACTGATATACGAAAACTTTGATAATTCCCACATTTTTTGCATAAATGTATTTACGAACGATTTACGATCAAATTCATTGGACTCATGTTTGATAAATGAGGCCGATAGTGTTTGTCTCTGGATGATTATAGTAAGACAATACTATAAAATACAAAGTCTTCAAAATGCACAAAGCAGACTTTGTGAGTACGTACATCATGGACAGTAGAAATAAATTCATTGGTTTAGAATAAAATAGTAACTAGAATAGTTCATTGAACTATGCAGGATAATGTCTATTATGAAAATGATTTTATATGACATGAAGAAGCAGTGTAATCCTGGCAGACAGCTAGCTCAACATTTAGTGGTAAACGGAGGTCAGGATCCCCTCCAAACTGGCAAAACCCCCTCATTAGATATGGCTGTTTGTGGCTGGAGTTACTTACACAGAGTCAGATGATAAGACATATTAATACTGTGGCTGCTCAAAGATAATAACACCCCTTATTTGGGATCTTAAAGACTCAACCCTTTAATGTGAAATTACGATGAACACCTGTTACTGGACCAGTGAGAGTGCTGTGCTGCTCTTACACAAACATTCCTGTTTATAGGATTGTCAACCCTTATTGTCAGTTAGATAGCAGTTTTGTCTGCAATTTATTTTTATACTGAAAAGTCAATACTTATTTATGCCAAAAAACAAGTGATCTCAGTTTACTGGGAAATGTGTTGATTGCTTTGAATGCCTGTATATTCCTACATACCATATTAGGTTAATGATCCTGAGATGGCTAGGGTGATGAGAGACATAATTAAAAAGCAAAGACATTATTTAGTAACTCTAACCCCTAACCCTAACCCTAACCCTAACTCTTACCCCTAACTTTACACAGACAAACTGCATGGCATGTGGCATTTCTGCTTTTATCCCATACAACCAGTGCTGTGCTGAGACCAAGACAGAGCCTGTTGGCCTCCATATCTATCATAATGCCCACTATTTTCTATTTTATTCTATGATTCTATTATAGTGGCCTCCTTCTGTGTGACTAAGCTAACCTTGAATATGACTTGTCTATCGCAATGGGAATCACCTGGATAAGTAAAAGAACACAAGGGTCCAGGCATTGATTTCAGTGGTAATACTAAACGTTTTAGGCATTTAACAGATTCATTAGTTTTACTGATACATTAGTTTTATTAATTAAAGGGATAAAAAAGGCAGAGGTATTGGCATTGTCCTCCAATAATAGTTATTAATAGTTCATTACTTCATAGTTATGAATATGTCCATTATTTGCTAAGCCATGGAAGAAGACCAACAACAACACTGTTTTACTTACATCTGTTCGTTGTAGTCATAATCAAGGTTCATAATCATGAAGTATCATAGCAATATTTTTCCATCAATATCACTTTCCTTAATTGCTAGTTTTTTGTGGTTTTTATCTGGCTGTCTGATGTCGTACAAGTGTACGAAATTATCAACTGACAAAACTTGTTTTGCAAGAATAATTGAAAAACATTTTCTGCATGATTTTCATACTGGGTAATTGAAAAGCTCATATTGGGTCACTGGAGTGTGCATTTCCCCAGTGCTCTAGATGAACCCCACTCTGAGGTGAGCAGCCAGGCCTAATTTGGTTAATATGTGCTGCAGTTGTTTCCATTTCTCTCCCATATACAGTGAGTCATTTGCAGAATCTAATGTTCACATTCCCACAGCTGGAATAAATCCTGCTTTGCCTTATGAAGTGATGTGAAGTGCTGTGCCGGATGCACACATAGTGTGTACACATCACCTACTTTTCCTTTTTATTCATATTAATATCCTTTGTGATGCAGGACCTGGATACGTGTGGGAGAGTGAATTATGCGCTGTCATGGGGAAATTATGAGGTCCTGGGGGGGGGGGGGGTGAGGTGCTTGTGGGTGTGTAGCAAAGTTGAGGTTGTGGGGGGGGGGGGGGAGGAGCATCTTCAGTTGTTTGGTGCTGGTCACTGCAGCGATGTGGTCGCCTCTTGCCTCGTGCCGGGCCTGGCTAATGGTACCATGGTGGACGTGACTCAGACGATGGACACATAAACCCAGGGCTGTAAATAAGCTCCCTCTCTCTCCCCCGCTCCCCCAGCGCTGGGACCATCCAGGCAGAACGGGGACTGTGGCTGTGGGGGTGGGGGGTGGGGGTGGCGATCAACTGGAGCCTCATAACTCGCCATGTTGACAGACTATGGACAGACAGACAGACAGACAGACAGACACCCACAAGCTGCTGTTTTCAGATACAACCAGACAGCTGCAGGACAGAATGAGCAGGGAAATGCATCACCCCCCCCCCCCCAGCCCCCCCCCCCCCCCCCCCCCCCCCCCCCCCCCCCCCCCATGGGGACGACTGACAGCAGCTACAGCAATACAGAGCTCTCTAATCAAAAAAACTGATCTGAGGCCAGCTGAGAAAACTGATCAATTGTATGATGAAATGGTATGCAGAGAATGTAATCACAGAGCAGTGACTGCTCAGTTTGGTTTGCCTGCTCTTCTCTTTTCATTAGAACTACATGAATATATGAAAAAAATTGGTATTGCAATTCCAGGAACAGGGAGAAAGAGAGTAATAGTACAAATGAAATGAGCCTCACCTCTTTTTTCTGCACTTGTTCTGAAAAACAGTGTGTCTGGATTGCTGACGCTCTGACTCAGAGGAGCCCATCGGTGTGGTCTGAATAGCTACAAATCAAGTAGCCTGTCGACAGCCTCTGCATTGCAGGCACAAGGTACTCTCCCTCCCTCTCTTTCTCCCTCTCTCTTTGTCCCTCTTTCCCTCCCTCCCTGTCTTTGTCTCTCACTCTCTTTTCATGTCTCAGTCTTTCTTTCTCTCCCCTGCTCTCTCTCTCACTCTCTCTGTCCCTCTCTCTTTCTCACTCTCTCCCTCCCTCTTTCTTTTCCTCTCTCCCTTCCCCTCTCCCCTCCTCTGTCTTTGTCTCTCTTTCTTTTCCTCTCTCCCTTCCTCTCTCCCCTCCCCTGTCTCTCTTTCTGTACGTGTACACCATTCTGCCTCTGTGCTCTGCCTCCATAGCACAGTGGCTGCAGAAAAAAGGTCATGGTGATAAAACCCACACGATCATTTTAGCCTCTCTGTGATTGTATGATAAACCACACACGGTCATTTTAGCCTCTCTGTGACCATATGATAAACCCACACGATCATTTTAGCCTCTCTGTGATTGTATGGTAAACCACACACGACCATTTTAGCCTCTCTGTGATTGTATGATAAACCACACATGGTCATTTTAGCCTCTCTGTGACTGTATGATAAACCACACATGGTCATTTTAGCCTCTCTGTGATTGTATGATAAACCACACACACGGTCATTTTAGCCTCTCTGTGATTGTATGATAAACCACACATGGTCATTTTAGCCTCTCTGTGACTGTATGATAAACCACACACATGGTCATTTTAGCCTCTCTGTGACTGTATGCTAAACCACACACACGGTCATTTTAGCCTCTCTGTGACAGTATGATAAACCACACACATGGTCATTTTAGCCTCTCTGTGATTGTATGATAAACCACACATGGTCATTTTAGCCTCTCTGTGATTGTATGATAAACCACACACATGGTCATTTTAGCCTCTCTGTGATTGTATGATAAACCACACACATGGTCATTTTAGCCTCTCTGTGACAGTATGATAAACCACACACATGGTCATTTTAGCCTCTCTGTGATTGTATGATAAACCACACACATGGTCATTTCAGCCTCTGCGATTGTATGATAAACCACACACACGGTCATTTTAGCCTCTCTGTGACAGTATGATAAACCACACACATGGTCATTTTAGCCTCTCTGTGACAGTATGATAAACCACACACACGGTCATTTTAGCCTCTCTGTGATTGTATGATAAACCACACACACGGTCATTTCAGCCTCTGCGATTGTATGATAAACCACACACATGGTCATTTCAGCCTCTGCGATTGTATGATAAACCACACACATGGTCATTTTAGCCTCTCTGTGACTGTATGATAAACCACATGAATGAAACATTTGAACTGCTGTGACCGATGAAATCAAGATAATCCAGACAATCCTGAGCATAGACAAACTGACACTGTGAGAAACCTATGCCATACAAACACACAGACACACACACACACACACACACACTGTGAAAACCCTGTGCTGTACAAATACAACACACACACACACACACACACACACACACACACACACACACACACACTGTGAAAACCCTGTGCCGTACAAATACAAACACACACACACACACACACACACTGTGAAAACCCTGTGCCATACAAACACACAGACACACACACACACACACTATGAAAACCCTGTGCCATACAAATACAAACACACACACACACACACATACACACACTGTGAAAACCCTGTGCCATACAAATACACACTCACACACACACACGCACGCACACACACACTCACATGAAAACAAATTACTTTCAAATACAAATACAAATGCACACACTCCATCTTTTTAAATTTAAAGCTTGTTTAGGTCTATTGTTCAACTAAAGGATTTCCACTAAAGAAACTATATGGAATCATGTTTTAGTGTCTGTCACTGATAATTATGAATTAGTGTATCTGCAGTTAGCACCATATGTTGTCACATGCCTTATTTTCAGTTTAAATGAAGACTGAGGTGATGAAGCCGTAAACAGGGGCTCAGTTATGTGCTGATTCAGCGGGCCCCATTACGAGCCTGTCATACCGGATCAGGCCCCGCATTAATGAGGAACATAACCTCCTTTCATATCCTTCAGAGGTACATGCATAACCCTGGGTTAATGCCTCCACAAAAACGGCATTTCACACTGGTGTTAATATGGTGCTCCAAAGGAAGGTGTCTTTGCAGCGAATGACATTATCAGCCATAGGACTGAACCCAGGAACTCAACCAGGAAATGGCATAATAACGCCACGGTAACTGACAAGGGACAGCATCCCATAGCATCTGAACAAAAGAAAAGAGGTGTGTTAGTCAACAAAAATAGCAGATAATTAACAAAAAAATAATTAAGTGGTTTATTCATCATGATATTTTATTTCATGTTTTCCCTGTCCATTTATGATGTTAATGCTGGCAATATGTGCAGTACAATGTTCAGTTTTGAGACACCAATGTTACCAAAAGTTGGGTTAGCTCTGCCAGTGCATGTTTGGTCCTGACTGACCTGATTTGACCTCATATTATCAAAATTAGACCTAATTATCACTGAACATTTGAATGTGTTTGGAACTCAGAGAATGCTATAGTATGATGTCACTTCCTGAACATTTGAATGAGTTTGGAACTCAGAGAATGCAATAGTATGATGTAATTTCCTGCTTGAGAGTTGCCTGTTACCTTTTTCCACACTCTCCAGAAACAGGCAGCCAAAGATTTAAACTTGTTTTTTGATTTTTAAACGTATGTCTATCCTAAAATGCTTTTAATGAACGTTGTGCTGCAATTGGTGCTGAAATGCTGTCACTCTGCTCCACTGTGGCATTCATTATGTGTGTCAGCTGTAGTTTGCCATTCGATAATTGTAACTGTAGCAATAGCAGGTGAGGGCAAACATTGTCTGTTTACCAGGTTAGAAGTTATGGAGTATCTTTTCTCATGAAAATGCATAGGAAGTGCTTTATGGAATTGTTCAATGGATTACATCCATAAAACCCATAACATCTTTTATTGCAGTGTATAATCTCTGTGCATAATCTGATTTATCAGGATGCATTTTTGCAACTTTCACTAGTCGGTCTAGTCGTGTAATTATGGTGTTAATGGTTGTGACCTCTAGTGCAGCCATGCTAAGATTATGGTTAATTATGAGATTGACGTTTATTCAGATTTAGTATGTCTAATTAGATATGTCAAATAAAATTAGAAACATTGATTTATCACTCATTTACACCTATTAACATGACAATAACATTTCTTATCATGACCAAAGATATGTGTGGGATTCAGAAGTTATGTCATTGGCAACTCAAACGAACATCAGTGGTTACCCTGGCACCATTGGCCGTAAGGATGCCCTTACTGTGGTAAAAAGACGCCCTCATGTCCTTTGATTCAGTTATGAAGTGACTGACACCTCTTTGAATCAAACACAGCAGCTGTGTACCCGTCCGGCACTTCTGTGTGAAAGAGGTTAAATGACAACGGCCGAGCATATGCTGAGACTCAGGGGTGTGGGTGCCCCCCCCACCCCTCCCCCACCCTGCAGTCGCACTATTCTGCAGCCCAGTGACTTATGTGTGTGGTTAATGCGCACTCAGAACAGAGCTAACCTGCACCCTGCTCCTCACTGCTGGGAATCAATGCAGCTTCAAGCACACCAACCCTGCAATTTATAGGCTCCTCTGGGCCGAATGTTGATAGGACAGCCTGGCGCAGCCTGGGAAAAGAGCTTACCCCAGCACTTTGAGCCTGGGGGCCATAAAATATGTCTTTCTCATTTAATATGCTGTATTAGACTAAAGTTATAAAGCCATTGATTTGGGCAGACAGTTACAATGTACAATTTGTCAGGAGGAGGGTACTGTTGTATTCAGTATGGGACAGGGTGAAAACATAAATAAAAAACATAAACAGAAAAAAATAAGTCCATTTTGCTGTTTTGGTGATGCGTGTGTTGGGGAAGTTCAGACGTTGTTTTATTTAGCATGTGTTGACTGTCTTGCGCCGTGGCACTGTCCTCCCTTTACTCCTCCAGACAATGCAGTGACTCTGTGAAGTGTGATGGTGGGAGTCACCTCAATGCTGAGGACATCTGCGAGGGGCTGTTTGTCACGGCCTGTCTCTGCTCAGACAGGGTGAGGGGCGTCTCGGCCCTCTTACAGGGACATCAGCAGAATCTGCTCTCTAAATATCCATGGCTGAGATCAGAAAATGTCCCAGTTAGTCTTCACAAAACAACCCAACTGCTCCTCTCAAAGTCCCCATCTCTCCCAGGCCTCCATACAATCAACATCTGCCCTTAACTATGAGTCCCCGTCTCTCCCAGGCCTCCATACAATCAACATCTGCCCTTAACTATGAGTCCCCATCTCTCCCAGGCCTCCATACAATCAACATCTGCCCTTAACTATGAGTCCCCATCTCTCCCAGGCCTCCATACAATCAACATCTGCCCTAAACTATGAGTCCCCATCTCTCCCAGGCCTCCATACAATCAACATCTGCCCTAAACTATGAGTCCCCATCTCTTCCAGGCCTCCATACAATCAACTTCTGCCCTTAACTATGAGTCCCCGTCTCTCCCAGGCCTCCATACAATCAACATCTGCCCTAAACTATGAGTCCCCGTCTCTTCCAGGCCTCCATACAATCAACATCTGCCCTTAACTATGAGTCCCCGTCTCTCCCAGGCCTCCATACAATCAACATCTGCCCTTAACTATGAGTCCCCGTCTCTCCCAGGCCTCCATACAATCAACATCTGCCCTTAACTATGAGTCCCCGTCTCTCCCAGGCCTCCATACAATCAACATCTGCCCTTAACTATGAGTCCCCGTCTCTCCCAGGCCTCCATACAATCAACATCTGCCCTTAACTATGAGTCCATGACACAGTAAAATATGACTGTTTGTTCTTCCTTTCACAAATATAGAGTGGCAGGTTTAACAATCAACAAAATGGACTTGCCAAAATATGTTTGCAATAGAAAATTATCTTACGTTTATTTGTAAGTGCAGGTGAAGGGCAAACTCTGATTTACTGTGGGGCAGCACTGGGATGTGCTCATTTCTGCCTGCGGGCCTGGTGTCCAAACACGCCAGGGGTGCATTTTTCAGTGTTTTGTCAGCAGTCTCATCAGTGCTTTATTCAAATTTAACCAGACAAGATGGACATTCACTAATCAAAAGTTTGGCATTGCTTAAGACAGGAGCTAAAGCATACACTTGCTTCAACAACATTAAGATTGGCAGAAGTACTGCATACAGTCTACAAAGTACTGAGTTGCAAAACAAAACTAGCATGCATGACATTTTCAACTTTCTGTTAACCATTGGAGTACTGATTCTGCTAAATTGCCAGTTATGTACTGATAAAATAATAAAATATCATTACAGAAATTTGTACGTTTAATAAGATTATGCGTCCACTTGACAAACCAAATATAAGCATACTATATACACATTTAATACAAAAAGCGCTTGCTCAGTGATGTTTTAGCTCGTAACCCATGCACTGCAGAGACCTGCCATCTCACTGATGGGACCTACGCACTGCAGAGAGCTGCCATCTCACTGATGGGCCCCACATACTGCAGAGAGCTGCCATCTCACTGATGGGCCCCACACACTGCAGAGAGCTGCCATCTCACTGATGGGCCCCACACACTGCAGAGAGCTGCCATCTCACTGATGGGCCCCACACACTGCAGAGAGCTGCCATCTCACTGATGGGCCCCACACACTGCAGAGAGCTGCCATCTCACTGATGGGCCCCACACACTGCAGAGAGCTGCCATCTCACTGATGGGCCCCACACACTGCAGAGAGCTGCCATCTCACTGATGGGCCCCACACACTGCAGAGAGCTGCCATCTCACTGATGGGCCCCACATACTGCGCAGAGCTGCCATCTCACTGATGGGACCCACACACTGCAGAGAGCTGCCATCTCACTGATGGGCCCCACACACTGTGCAGAGCTACCATCTCACTGATGGGACCTACGCACTGCACAGAGCTGCCATCTCACTGATGGGCCCCACACACTGCGCAGAGCTGCCATCTCACTGATGGGACCCACATACTGCGCAGAGCTGCCATCTCACTGATGGGCCCCACACACTGCGCAGAGCTACCATCTCACTGATGGGACCTACGCACTGCACAGAGCTGCCATCTCACTGATGGGACCTACGCACTGCGCAGAGCTGCCATCTCACTGATGGGCCCCACACACTGCGCAGAGCTGCCATCTCACTGATGGGACCCACATACTGCGCAGAGCTGCCATCTCACTGATGGGCCCCACACACTGCGCAGAGCTGCCATCTCACTGATGGGCCCCACACACTGCGCAGAGCTGCCATCTCACTGATGGGCCCCACATACTGCGCAGAGCTGCCATCTCACTGATGGGCCCCACACACTGCAGAGAGCTGCCATCTCACTGATGGGCCCCACACACTGCGCAGAGCTGCCATCTCACTGATGGGCCCCACATACTGCGCAGAGCTGCCATCTCACTGATGGGCCCCACACACTGCAGAGAGCTGCCATCTCACTGATGGGACCTACGCACTGCAGAGAGCTGCCATCTCACTGATGGGACCTACGCACTGCAGAGAGCTGCCATCTCACTGATGGGACCCACATACTGCGCAGAGCTGCCATCTCACTGATGGGCCCCACATACTGCACAGAGCTGCCATCTCACTGATGGGACCTACGCACTGCAGAGAGCTGCCATCTCACTGATGGGCCCCACACACTGCGCAGAGCTGCCATCTCACTGATGGGACCCACATACTGCACAGACCTGCCATCTCACTGATGGGACCTACGCACTGCAGAGAGCTGCCATCTCACTGATGGGCCCCACACACTGCAGAGAGCTGCCATTTCACTGATGGGCCCCACACACTGCGCAGAGCTGCCATCTCACTGATGGGCCCCACACACTGCGCAGAGCTGCCATCTCACTGATGGGCCCCACACACTGCACAGAGCTGCCATCTCACTGATGGGACCCACATACTGCACAGAGCTGCCATCTCACTGATGGGACCCACATACTGCGCAGAGCTGCCATCTCACTGATGGGCCCCACACACTGCACAGAGCTGCCATCTCACTGATGGGACCCACATACTGCACAGAGCTGCCATCTCACTGATGGGACCTACGCACTGCAGAGAGCTGCCATTTCACTGATGGGACCCACATACTGCACAGAGCTGCCATCTCACTGATGGGACCCACATACTGCACAGAGCTGCCATCTCACTGATGGGACCCAAACATTCATGTAGTGTTATAGACCTGTAAATCTCTTTATATCCTAAACAATACCCTTTGTTTTCATGCATAAATTAATGTGCAGTGTTGTGAAAGTATGTATCTGTAATATGAGACTCAGCTGTGTATTCATTATTTAGTGACTGGAAAGAGCCACATTGAGGGAAAATGAAAGAACTGCTGAGCATCGTTTCATCAATGCTTGACTGCTCATATTTATTGCTTCCTTTTTGAACTATTTATTATTTCAGAGACTTTTTCTGAAATGAGACAAGGGTCCAGATTTGTGTTGTGTCTCAGAGCAGAGGTGCTGATCTTAGATTGTATTTCTCTTGTCCAGATCCAAACCTTATCCAATATGAGTGAAAAGGCAATACTGATCCCAGTTCAGCGCTTCTTAGATTTGCTGTGTGAGTATGATCATCACATCAGGCATGTAGCTTGTGCTTCAGGTATAAAGTAACAGACATATGAAAGTGATGGCTGAAAGGCTGCAATAAGAAAGAGAGAGAATTCAAACCCAGTTCCCATTCCCTGCGCATACTGAGCAGAGCACTGGCAGGGAGCTGGGCTCCCTGGCCCCACCCTCCCCATGCCAATACAAAATCTGTGTACAAAACGTTCTGCCATATATGAAGCATATTACTACAGACGGGACTCGATTTTTCACAAGAATTCAGCCATTGGTGCCATTTTTTAGTTTTCATTTATTTCATTTTACTAAAACTGCATTTATGTATTTACACAGTAGAGTATCTTATGTCTGGGATGTGGACTCATAACATTTTTATTAATTCAAACTTACCTTTCCTCAGATATACATATTTTTTCAAACAACAGCTTTTTGCATGTTAATATGCAGAGTAGGAGAAAATAGTGCATAAAAATGTAAAAACAAAAAAAAAAACATATAAAAAACCTACTGCTTGAAAACTAGGTTGTGAACTGAACTTTATCACAGTAATTATTTTTGGGATATATAATATTTCCCCTGACCATAGCAGCTGGTATGAGGACAGTTTGTCTGGGTTCCAGGTTTGGGGCAAATTTACAGGCT
Source organism: Albula glossodonta (assembly GCA_019788955.1). Lineage (NCBI taxonomy): Eukaryota > Metazoa > Chordata > Actinopteri > Albuliformes > Albulidae > Albula > Albula glossodonta. Next base: position 39,354 of record JAFBMS010000427.1, read on the forward strand.
TGTATGAGAGAGGGCTTAATGGGTGGGGCATGTGGTGAAAAACAGACTAGACTTCAGAAAACGTCCTCAGAATCTCCGTTGCACATCTTATTTTTTATCATCGCCTTTTGTGAATATAACGAGAAGCAAGTAAACAGATAACACTTTGCGGGCCCGGAATATCAACTACAGCCTGCTCATTTGGGCTGTCTCTGTGGAAGCCTGTCTAAAAGGGTAATTAATAAAGGCGCAGACAGTAATTCTGTTATTTATCTGCCTTTCCATTCCTCAGAAAGCACTTTTAATTTTTATAAACTGACAATACTGTCAGCCATACAAATTACTAAGGCATACATTTTGCCTTCTCACATTTGTTTTATTCATGGCCTGAGTATGTGTGATCATTCCTGAACACTAAATGGTAAATATTTGAAAGGGATCTGTAAGGCATGGGAGCTCACATTTCCTTCAGAGGTGTGACATATTCACAAAGTAATGGTGTTAAGGGTTAGGGTTAGGGTTATTATATTCACTAATGTTGAGTGTTAAGTTCTTTGGTGTTGTGTTATTTCCTCAAAGGAATGCTTTTTCATGTGTCAGATATGACCAATGACAGCTCATGCTTTTGCAGGTTTATTGAATTTCAACACATTTTATACAACGTGACAGAGATTGGACCAGGACTCAAGCACAGACTCTGAGTAAAATATACTTTAATTTATTTGCAGCAAAGCCAAGTTTCAAAATCAAAAAATCATAATGAAGTTCATGCTATGGTCAAAACCATTAAGGCATGGCAAAAGTACAGTTTCACAATCCACAAGAGAAGCCAGAGGTAAACAGGCAAAAAGTCAAAAACCAGGAAAACACAGCAGTCAGGCAAAAATCACTAATCCAGAAAAGGATATCAAAACAAGCAGGCAAGGTAATACACGTGTAAACTAACAGGCAGAAAAAAGGTGGGTTGCGAAACAAGTAAGAAACACTGAGATGAACTTGGCAACGGACAAAGAAACAAGAGTGTTTAAAATACAGGAATAATGAGGGAAAACTGGGAACAGGTGAGTAAACTAACAGGTGAAACAGAACAGGTAATCAGGCAATGTGACATGGAACAATGAAACAGGCAATCACAGAAGTAAAACAAAAACAAAACAAAAACAAAACTGGCTAAGGTGTACTGGCAACGGGATTGTGGAAAATGGCTATATACTGACCTGTATTCCCTATAGCATCACATATAAACCTTTTATTATGTGCATGACAGTGTTGGGGTGTATTTGAATGTGCACATACAGCATCTAAATAAACAGTCATAATACTTTCCGTGTGTGATTCCCAGTTGGAATGTCAGCCATATAACAATGTTAATAGCATTCAAAAAGAATGATTCCAATAATTACAGCACCAATCACGCTGATGCAGAAAGAATCATGTAAAGTATTAAAGAAGCGCTGTCGGAAATAGTGTGCACAAGAAATGTTTGTGCAGCTGCAAAATTAAGTTGTGGAAAGGCCAGATCAGAATATTTTAGTAACCAATGGTAAATGTAAATACATGGGCTAAAGTGTACAGTCTATGGATCACCAAAAAAACCCAAATTCTTACCGCACACATTTTAAATTATGTTTATTTTATTTTTATTTATTCTGTGTGACTGCAAATTTAAAGTGAAACATGCATGCGTACCTGTGCAAAATACCAGCCGTTATCTGGGGCCCTTCAACCCCTTTGACTGGAACTCTTTGTCCTTAGATTTCTATTTGGTGTTTTCTCTTACCTCAGACCCCATTAATCATTGCGCAATGTAGTAAGAACATACTTTTGAAGTGGTTTTGTTAAGCTTAGCTATTGGAAATATTCCTACTGTCTTATTAACGGTGGTATTGTAATGTATGAGTGGAAATATTCACAGTCCAACAACAGTGTTCAATAGTTTCTGCATTACAATGTCCTGTCCTTGCTATACCATTGATTACCGTCATGGTTGGATAGTTGTATTGTCCAATCAGTGTACAGAACTGTAGCAGTTTGTTATGTAAGTGGAAATAAACCACATGGAGCATTTTAATTGTGTGTTCTTAGAAAACCTAATTAATACAAGATGTCCAACCAGAAGGTGTTCCTGAGTTTTACTGTCTGAATAACACTAACCTGAACTGGGACTCATTTCCAGGCAATGAGTGAGAACTAACAAAGCTACTATGGAAAAATAAGGACTACAACTCATATTCCATTACAAACATTTGTATAATCTACTTTGTCATTAAATTGGAATGTACAAGTATGCTCGACCATGAATGTAAAGCGTTTGAGACTGAAGTACAGGAATGCACCACAGGCATTTATAATGCAACACAGCAAGTCAGCTCAAGCTTTAGCTGTGTGACAGAGGTGATTTTAGATCAGTACTTGTTGTACATAAAAAGGTGAACCATAGAGGCGAGTTGCAGTGAGGGACACATTATATAACCTGTTCAGCTTCAGGGAAAAGGTGTGTGTTTGCCAAGGACTTCAAAATGTGTAACTAAGTGTTAGAAGTACATACCGGAAATATTCGCTACAGTTTGTGTTTGCTCAAGCTTTTCAGTGTAAACTGCATTTGCAGTGATGCTTTTACAGATATAAACAAGTCTCTTAATTGCTTAACACTTTATTTAATTTATTTATTTTATTTAATTCATCACTCATCTTCCTGATGCTCTACAAAGTCACTTCCGATTAAACTCTGTATTTACACCCTACAGAGTTACTTCAGACTAAACTCTACACCTGCATTGTTGTGTTGTAGTTGCTGGTTCTTTGTTATTCTCCTCCTGACATGCCATTAAATATGTTTTGACACTACATAATGAAATTCCACATTAGTGAGAGAAAACTTTTTTCCTTACAGTGGCAAGTTAATCCATCATAAATCGGTGATTTTGTAAAGTATGCAGAGAATTACAATACATTTTGTTGTTGATGTTGTTGTTGTTCAAACAGCGGCTAGCTCTGCAACAGCAGACCTTGGCCTGACCTCCTGCAGAACAGGAAGCGATGTGTGCAGCGGATGGCAGAAATGTGCAGGCCTAACTATGCATCCAAACAAAGCCATGCCTCATTACAGCTGTGGAAAAAATGACCCTGCCTTGGAATATGCATTTATTTATGAATTTATTTGTTTGACAGGGTACCATGGAAAAGTAAATAAAAATAGAAGCTACAGCAAATAATAGAATGCATATGGCAAATACAATGTAAAATACATTTTTATATTAAATAAATCTATATGCTATTCAATACACACACTGTATGCGCACACAATGCATACACTCTCCTTTTCCAGTTAACTCTCACACACACATGCACACACACACACACACACATACACAAACACATTTGCATTCAAACTCACCCCGACACACAAACATGGGTTTTGCTCGTTTTAGAGGAATTGTCTTTTTAAAGAAAAGGATTAAGCTTTTTGTTCTCAAACTGGATATCTGCTCATTAGCTCCTCTTAGGGCTTAGGAATAGCACACAGCACATAGTGGATATTGGCACAGCCTTATGAAGACTGGACAGTGTGTATGTGTGGAGCTGGAACAGCGCAGAGTAATGTCATAAAGGAGAGCACAGATACAGTACTGGGAACACAAAATCATAAAGGAGAACACAGATACAGTACTGGGAACACAATATCATAAAGGAGAACACAGATACAGTACTGGGAACACAGTGCAGTGTAATATTGCAAAGGGGAGCACAGATACAGCACTGGGAACACAATATCATAAAGGAGAGCACAGATACAGTACTGGGAAACACAATATCATAAAGGAGAGCACAGATACAGTACTGGGAACACAGTGCAGTGAAATATTGCAAAGGGGAGCACAGATACAGCACTGGGAACACAATATCATAAAGGAGAGCACAGATACAGTACTGGGAACACAATATCATAAAGGAGAGCACAGATACAGTACTGGGAACACAGTGCAGTGTAATATTGCAAAGGGGAGCACAGATACAGTACTGGGAACACAATATCATAAAGGAGAGCACAGATACAGTACTGGGAACACAATATCATAAAGGAGAGCACAGATACAGTACTGGGAACACAGTGCAGTGTAATATTGCAAAGGGGAGCACAGATACAGTACTGGGAACACAATATCATAAAGGACAGCACAGATACAGTACTGGGAACACAGTGCAGTGTAATATTGCAAAGGGGAGCACAGATACAGCACTGGGAACACAATATCATAAAGGAGAGCACAGATACAGTACTGGGAACACAATATCATAAAGGACAGCACAGATACAGTACTGGGAACACAGTGCAGTGTAATATTGCAAAGGGGAGCACAGATACAGCACTGGGAACACAATATCATAAAGGAGAGCACAGATACAGTACTGGGAACACAGTGCAGTGTAATATCATAGAGGGGAGCACAGATACAGTACTGGGAACACAGTGCAGTGTAATATCATAGAGGGGAGCACAGATACAGTACTGGGAACACAATATCATAAAGGAGAGCACAGATACAGTACTGGGAACACAGTGCAGTGAAATATTGCAAAGGGGAGCACAGATACAGTACTGGGAAACACAATATCATAAAGGACAGCACAGATACAGTACTGGGAACACAGTGCAGTGTAATATTGCAAAGGGGAGCACAGATACAGCACTGGGAACACAATATCATAAAGGAGAGCACAGATACAGTACTGGGAACACAATATCATAAAGGACAGCACAGATACAGTACTGGGAACACAGTGCAGTGTAATATTGCAAAGGGGAGCACAGATACAGCACTGGGAACACAATATCATAAAGGAGAGCACAGATACAGTACTGGGAACACAGTGCAGTGTAATATCATAGAGGGGAGCACAGATACAGTACTGGGAACACAGTGCAGTGTAATATCATAGAGGGGAGCACAGATACAGTACTGGGAACACAGTGCAGTGTAATATCATAAAGGGGAGCACAGATACAGCACTGGGAACATAATGTAGTGTAATACTATATACCTTTGGCCATGTCTGGTCAGTCCTCTTGGTAGATTGGAGCTCCCTCTTTCATCTTCAGATTGATGCTATAAGGGTATTTATTCAGTGTCATAATCACTATATAATCTACAGTAATGATGCAGGTATGTATAAGATCTGTATACTCTACAGTAATGATGAAAGATCATGATTAAGATCTATGTAGTCTAGAGTAATGATTAAAATCACACAGATCTATATAATCTTCTGTATTGATGACATCCTATAGATAAGATCTATGTAATCTGCAGTATGATGAAAGCTTATGTATATGAACTATTTAATGAATTTGGGTTTCCAGCTGTTGTTAAAAAAGTGAAGTCACAATTAGGTGAGCTATATCCCTTCATGGGTTTTTCATGGCTATATAAACATTCATAAATATACCTTCAGATATACTGGATGTTTATAGATGAACCTTCACAAATGTTTATTGCTGAATCCTTCAGCACAATCACCTCTCATTCCAGGGCGAACAATCACATATCTGTGTGCTGGTCCACTCGAGTCCTGTGTGTGCAAAGCAAGTCCAATCAACAGAATCATTGAATGCTGACCTTACATGTGTGATAGTTATTGCTGAGCTCAGACTAGCATACAATTACAGCGGGTACTCCACTGCTAAAGGAATAAACTCAGCAACACCACACACATTTCCCTGCTGTGAGTGTAACTGTCATCATGCTATTTAGATGGAGAAAAAAATGACAGCCGATCCAGAGGGCATTCCCCGCCCAGCAGCCCAGTGTGTAGGAAAATCCAAGTAACCTTAGATTTAGGGCTTTTTCCCTTTTCAAAGAAATCAGTTGACAGCCAGCGACATTTAAAAGCTCCACAAATCTTCATTGAAAAAAAATGTTTTGTTATTTGTAACTGGCAGAGAAGAAAAAGAAAGATTTACACTTTTCAAACTGTGCTCTTTTTCCTACAGGTCAAAAACATCTCAAATGAAAACTGAAATGTTTAATTCTGAGTCAAAAATGTCAAAGTCATTTCATGTAAATGGAAAGCCTATATATTTCAACCAACTGGTACCACAGAGAACATGTGAGACATTACTCAGGCAGCACTGCCGTCAGCCCCTCAGTCCTCACCTGTTTTCACTTTGATGTAAGTATTTCACATCATATATTTTGTTGTTCTGTGTTTTTTCTGCATAATGTCTTTCACAGTGTCTCCAGTTCTTATGAAAGAAGGCTCCTGCCTGCATCATTCACTGAAGAGTGAATATATATACAAGTGAATATATATACATATATATATGTAACTGTAAGTAATATGGTAGAAATCACAACAAGGACTCAATAATTATGCCTGGGACAACTGAAGTGACCGAGGAAATGATGAATGAGAGCTGAGCTGCTGCACTGCGCCTGGGTGCAGAAACGCAGTGTAATCACCACACTGCTGCTGTAACTTACCACTTTCATTTGTTACACTCCAGTGTGTGATGTCATAGTACAGATGGCATCATTGTTCCGCCCTCTCTGTTTCTTCTCTTATTGTTAGTCTCTTTTGCCACTCGAGCCAAGAGTGAAACAGTGTGTCGTCTGGCATCTCTGCCGTCCCCTTAGAGAGATGACTAAGCTAAGACACTGCTGCAGACTCAGGGACTGTCCTGAGCTGAACTCTAGGTTGCATGTCTGGTTGCTATGTTTGTACTCAACACTAAATAAAACCCCCAGGCGCTTGTTTAAATAATTTCTTGCATGAATTAATCAAGAGATGGACGACAGATTTAATAACACAATGAACATGGAAAGAAAGTAAAATTATACTTTTGAGTGGGGCCACATTAGTGCAGAGTGTTGCATTTATTTCACATGTCTGTCAGATTTAAGGCGGACCCTGTGCTGAAACAACATGGTGAGTGTCCTGTCCTGTCCGTGCATTAGAACAAACATACACTCACATCAGACCCACCTGTCTGTGCATTAGATTAAACACATGCAGAAACAGACACACCTGTCTGTGCATTAGATTAAACACATGCAGAAACAGACACACCTGTCTGTGCATTAGATTAAACACATGCAGAAACAGACACACCTGTCTGTGCATTAGATTAAACACATGCAGAAACAGACACACCTGTCTGTGCATTAGATTAAACACATGCAGAAACAGACACACCTGTCTGTGCATTAGATTAAACACATGCAGAAACAGAAACACCTGTCTGTGCATTAGATTAAACACATGCAGAAACAGACACACCTGTCTGTGCATTAGATTAAACACATGCAGAAACAGAAACACCTGTCTGTGCATTAGATTAAACACATGCAGAAATGTCCACTGGCTTGTGTTGGATCAGTTTTTATGCATTAAATACGTGAGAGTCTCTGACAACAACAATGTCTCTTTTGGTGCTGAGATAGAATCTTCCCAAGATATGTGCCAGAAGAATTCAGACCTCCTCTTGTCTGTGAGTGCTTCACCTGGAAAAAACCCCTTGGCTTTGAAAGTTTAATAATGCCTTCTTGTCTTCCTCATGAGAAATGAACAGCTGTATGTCCACTGCCTTGTTTTGAGTCCTCATACTCAGATTTTCTCTCTGTATTTGAGTACACCACAGGGGCAGAACGTCAGGGCAGGAAACATGGTGTATTTCTGTCGACGGGGGGTGAGGGGGGCTGGGTGTCAGAGACAGGGTACACTGTCTCAGTCATAGGGGTGGAGGTGGGCAGGGTACACTGTCTCAGTCATAGGGGTGGAGGTGGGCAGGTACACTGTCTCAGTCATAGGGGTGGAGGCGGGCAGGGTACACTGTCTCTGTCGTAGGGGTGGAGGTGGGAGGGTACACTGTCTCTGTCATAGGGGTGGAGGTGGGCAGGGTACACTGTCTCAGTCATAGGGGTGGAGGTGGGCAGGGTACACTGTCTCAGTCATAGGGGTGGAGGTGGGCAGGGTACACTGTCTCTGTCGTAGGGGTGGAGGTGGGCAGGGTACACTGTCTCAGTCGTAGGGGGGGAGGTGGGCAGGGTACACTGTCTCTGTCATAGGGGTGGAGGTGGGCAGGGTACACTGTCTCTGTCGTAGGGGTGGAGGTGGGCAGGGTACACTGTCTCAGTCATAGGGGTGGAGGCGGGCAGGGTACACTGTCTCTGTCGTAGGGGTGGAGGTGGGAGGGTACACTGTCTCTGTCATAGGGGTGGAGGTGGGCAGGGTACACTGTCTCAGTCATAGGGGTGGAGGTGGGCAGGGTACACTGTCTCTGTCGTAGGGGTGGAGGTGGGCAGGGTACACTGTCTCTGTCGTAGGGGTGGAGGTGGGCAGGGTACACTGTCTCAGTCGTAGGGGTGGAGGTGGGCAGGGTACACTGTCTCTGTCGTAGGGGTGGGGATGGGCAGGGTACACTGTCTCAGTCGTAGGGGTGGAGGTGGGCAGGGTACACTGTCTCTGTCGTAGGGGTGGGGATGGGCTGGGTACACTGTCTCAGTCATAGGGGTGGAGGTTGGCAGGGTACACTGTCTCTGTCGTAGGGGTGGAGGTGGGCAGGGTACACTGTCTCAGTCATAGGGGTGGAGGTGGGCAGGGTACACTGTCTCTGTCGTAGGGGTGGAGGTGGGCAGGGTACACTGTTTCAGTCATAGGGGTGGAGGTGGGCAGGGTACACTGTGTCTGTCGTAGGGTGGAGGGGGGCAGGGTACACTGTCTCAGTCATAGGGGTGGAGGTGGGCAAGGTACACTGTCTCTGTCATAGGGGTGGAGGTGGGCAGGGTACACTGTCTCAGTTGTAGGGGTGGAGGGGGGCAGGGTACACTGTCTCAGTCATAGGGGTGGAGGTGGGCAGGGTACACTGTCTCTGTCATAGGGGTGGAGGTGGGCAGGGTACACTGTTTCAGTCGTAGGGGTGGAGGTGGGCAGGGTACACTGTCTCAGTCATAGGGGTGGAGGTGGGCAAGGTACACTGTCTCTGTCATAGGGGTGGAGGTGGGCAGGGTACACTGTCTCAGTCGTAGGGGTGGAGGTGGGCAGGGTACACTGTCTCAGTCGTAGGGGTGGAGGTGGGCAGGGTACACTGTCTCTGTCGTAGGGGTGGGGATGGGCTGGGTACACTGTCTCAGTCATAGGGGTGGAGGTTGGCAGGGTACACTGTCTCTGTCGTAGGGGTGGAGGTGGGCAGGGTACACTGTCTCAGTCATAGGGGTGGAGGTGGGCAGGGTACACTGTCTCTGTCGTAGGGATGGAGGTGGGCAGGGTACACTGTCTCAGTCGTAGGGGTGGAGGTGGGGTGAGGTTTGGGAGGAATCCCGCTGTGGCGGAGCACCAGGGGCTGCCCCACACATTCTGCTCTCAGTAAAAGAGTCTTTTACCCCCATTTATCATGGTGGGGGCTGAGCCACCCTCTGTCTGTGCAATTCCTCCGCAGCCGCCATGATGGTGACAGCAAAGCCGTAAATCACGTTATGCCATCTGGAGTCATCGCTCCCCCACTCTCCCCCCACTCGCACTCACTCACCCCCTTATTTATGGGTCGAGCTCAGCACGGCTTTATGAGATATGATGTAATCACACTAGCTTTGATTACATCGGAGTATGGGAAATATGTGGCGTGCAGCAGGTAATTAATTAGCGGATGCGATCTGCCCATCTGCAGAGGAGATGGTGCCTGCGCCCTTGGCTGCGGTGTCCTCCGAGGGGCTGGAATGCTACAGCCGAAGGGTCAGCTAGCAGCGCTGAGAGACCGTGCTTTGACGCTCCGCTGCTCACGCTGCTCACTCTGCTCACGCTGTCACACTATAAAGATTTTAGTGTATTTATTTATCTGTTTATAAATATATATTCATTTATTTAACAAAATGGCTTCTCTGCAGCCAGAAACTGCACTGCAGTCTTCTGTCCTTTTTGAAATGTCCTCTGCTGTGTACTGTGTATTCATATTTTGAATGGAGAAGTTAATAGATCTTATTATGCCTTTCTGTTTTTACCACATGTTACATTTATTAGCAGTCAGCTGATTGATTGATTGATTGATTGATTGATTGATTGATTGATTGATTGATTGATTGATTGATTGATTGATTGTCAGAGAGTCTTGAGGGGTTAGATGTCTGCAGAAAGTTAGAGTTGTGTAGGACAACTGTGTGTGAATCTGAACTCATATGCAACATGCAGAATGCTAATCCTTCCCCTAATCTGACTGGTGATACATGGAAGAATACATTTTGCCATAACAACTGTTACTGTTTTGAAGGAAATATGAGAAAACAAGTACTAAACCTGAGATGTATTCTCTCGACTCAACAGTGATGGAGCATGCCACTGATAAGCTGCTGGAACACTGTCACTTTTTCCTTTCAGCAGAAGGTGATGTAGAGACAAGGTGACGCTGATGTCAAAAATTCATAATTGAAACCTGTTTAAATGCAAAATATTCCTCCGCCCTCAAAATTCATGTCAATTTTCCAGATCATGCTTAGAAATCAGGTTAAAAAGAATACTAGTAGCCATGTATGCCTCCTTGTCACACATCAGTGGTAGAAAAGTCTTGCGTTGGCTAGTTTGTATGTAAAGAGGTTGCTGCTTTCTTTGCTTAGTAGCTTAGCTTGCCACCATAATACTCATTGGGTAGCCATGCTTGTTTATGGATCAGAGTGTGCAGTTCCCTGCGTGTTAGTATTTAGCTAACAGCTTAAGGTCGTAAAGTAAAATGTTCAAGATAAGCTCCAGTGTTAATTCTACCCTGTACTAGTGCAAGCTTTCACTCAAGCAAATGTCATGGGTGACTTTGGGGTAACAATAAGTGACAACAAGCTTTTAGACTTAAATTGGCTATAATGAGTTTTTATAATATTTACTTGTTTTAGTAAACCTTTGTTTCTTTCTTTAGGACTAATGATGTACCCTGCATTTGCTGGGACTCATGTCAGGGCTGCCTCTCCTCCTTTTTCAATAGGATTTTAATTTAAGTGTAAAGGAATGGGATGAGTCAGGGGATCCTTCAGAATCTTCTCCTTTGGACAGTGATCTGTAAAGTTACTGCTGTTTCTCTATGGAAAGGTATGGCTGAAGACTGCTAATAAATGAGTAATATACATATATGGTCAAAAATAATAATGGTAGAGAATATTGTCCAAAATAGTTGTATGAAGCACATGGGCAAACCACAACAGAAATATGTCCACAAGATACATAATGAGTCATGAAGAAAGCTAAATGAGTCTTGAAGTTTAATTCATAATTTTACATGCTTATGCTCAGGGTACCCTAATGCTCAGTCATCCTGCAGACTGGACTTCTGACCTGCATTGTGCCTCAGGTAACCCTGATCCATGGACATTGTGCCTCAGGTAGCCCTGATCCTTGGACATTGAGCCTCAGGTAACCCTGATCCATGGACATTGTGCTTCAGGTAACCCTGATCCATGGACATTGTGCCTCAGGTAGCCCGGATCCATGGACATTGAGCCTCAGGTAACCCTGATCCATGGACATTGTGCCTCAGGTAACCCTGATCCATGCACATTGAGCCTCAGGTAACCCTGATCCATGGACATTGTGCTTCAGGTAACCCTGATCCATGGACATTGTGCCTCAGGTAACCCTGATCCATGGACATTGAGCCTCAGGTAACCCTGATCCATGGACATTGAGCCTCAGGTAACCCTGATCCATGCACATTGTGCCTCGGGTAACCCTGATCCATGGACATTGTGCCTCAGGTAACCCTGATCCATGGACATTGAGCCTCAGGTAACCCTGATCCATGGACATTGAGCCTCAGGTAACCCTGATCCATGGACATTGTGCCTCAGGTAACCCTGATCCATGGACATTGTGCCTCAGGTAACCCTGATCCATGGACATTGAGCCTCAGGTAACCCTGATCCATGGACATTGTGTCTCAGGTAACCCTGATCCATGGACATTGAGCCTCAGGTAACCCTGATCCATGGACATTGAGCCTCAGGTAACCCTGATCCATGCACATTGTGCCTCAGGTAACCCTGATCCATGGACATTGTGCCTCAGGTAACCCTGATCCATGGACATTGAGCCTCAGGTAACCCTGATCCATGAACATTGAGCCTCAGGTAACCCTGATCCATGGACATTGAGCCTCAGGTAACCCTGATCCATGGACATTGAGCCTCAGGTAACCCTGATCCATGCACATTGAGCCTCAGGTAACCTTGATCCATGGACATTGAGCCTCAGGTAACCCTGATCCATGGACATTGTGTCTCAGGTAACCCTGATCCACGGACATTGTGCTTCAGGTAACCCTGATCCATGGACATTGTGCCTCAGGTAACCCTGATCCATGGACATTGTGTCTCAGGTAACCCTGATCCATGGACATTGTGCTTCAGGTAACCCTGATCCATGGACATTGTGCCTCAGGTAACCCTGATCCATGGACATTGTGCCTCAGGTAACCCTGATCCATGAACATTGTGCCTCAGGTAACCCTGATCCATGGACATTGAGCCTCAGGTAACCCTGATCCATGGACATTGAGCCTCAGGTAACCCTGATCCATGGACATTGTGCCTCAGGTAACCCTGATCCATGGACATTGAGCCTCAGGTAACCCTGATCCATGGACATTGAGCCTCAGGTAACCCTGATCCATGGACATTGAGCCTCAGGTAACCCTGATCCATGGACATTGAGCCTCAGGTAACCCTGATCCATGGATTTGCTCAGGAAATGCACTGAGGGTTCCAGGGTTCCTGTCCCTTCTGATGTTCTTCACACTAAAACCATTTTCAGTTTTGGCTTAAAACAATTAAATTGTCCATTTAATTACAGTTATAAATAATACAATTGAACAGTAAACATGCAGTATTAATTACAGTTGTAAAAGTGTGTTGCATCTCTTTTTATTTATTATACAGTTATAAACATGCATAACACGTCTTTATCAGTTCATAATGTTTACGTGGGCCTATGAAATGAGCCCCCCATCACTACCGGCAGCTACATTTTATTCTTTGTATTTATTTACATTCAGATGTATATGAAATGTCACTATGAGAAATGGCATTAAAATTGCCTTCACCCTGTCACCTTCCTGTAGTGCTGTAGCGTCTGCCTTCACCCTGTCACCTCCCTGTAGTGCTGTAGTGTCTGCCTTCACCCTGTCACCTCCCTGTAGTGCTGTAGTGTCTGCCTTCAACCTGTCACCTCCCTGTAGTGCTGTAGTGTCCGCCTTCACCCTGTCACCTCCCTGTAGTGCTGTAGTGTCCGCCTTCACCCTGTCACCTCCCTGTAGTGCTGTAGTGTCCGCCTTCACCCTGTCACCTCCCTGTAGTGCTGTAGTGTCTGCCTTCACCCTGTCACCTCCCTGTAGTGCTGTAGTGTCTGCCTTCACCCTGTCACCTCCCTGTAGTGCTGTAGTGTCTGCCTTCACCCTGTCACCTCCCTGTAGTGCTGTAGTGTCCGCCTTCACCCTGTCACCTCCCTGTAGTGCTGTAGTGTCCGCCTTCACCCTGTCACCTCCCTGTAGTGCTGTAGTGTCTGCCTTCACCCTGTCACCTCCCTGTAGTGCTGTAGTGTCTGCCTTCACCCTGTCACCTCCCTGTAGTGCTGTAGTGTCCGCCTTCACCCTGTCACCTCCCTATAGTGCTGTAGTGTCCGCCTTCACCCTGTCACCTCCCTGTAGTGCTGTAGTGTCTGCCTTCACCCTGTCACCTCCCTGTAGTGCTGTAGTGTCTGCCTTCACCCTGTCACCTCCCTGTAGTGCTGTAGTGTCCGCCTTCACCCTGTCACCTCCCTGTAGTGCTGTAGTGTCTGCCTTCACCCTGTCACCTCCCTGTAGTGCTGTCGTGTCTGCCTTCACCCTGTCACCTCACTGTAGTGCTGTCGTGTCTGCCTTCACCCTGTCACCTCCCTGTAGTGCTGCAGTGTCTGCCTTCACCCTGTCACCTCCCTGTAGTGCTGTAGTGTCTGCTTTCACCCTGTCACCTCCCTGTAGTGCTGTCGTGTCTGCCTTCACCCTGTCACCTCCCTGTAGTCTCCACCATAACAGAGCGCAAATGCACCATGTGCAGATGAGACTGCTGTGGGGCTCTGCATGTGTTGGATGGTGATAATTACACAGATAATAATAAAGCACATGCACATTTTCTAAATGTCTATTAATGAAGACATTAACAAACAAAACGCAAATTACTGTCCTCTGCTGCTGGTGCACAAGCTGCCTGAAAAACTATTTTTTTGGAAGTGGCTATCATTGAGCTGTGTGACCACCGCAGTGCTGTCAATACATGCTTTACAACAGCTGTGTTTTCCACTGCAGGATGGCGGGCGGCGTGGCGGGGAAACGGGGGGAGGATGGCTGCAGCATGGCGGGCAGCGTGACGGGGAAATGGGAGGAGGATGGCTGCAGCATGGCAGGCAGTGTGACGGGGAAACGGGGAAAATGGCTGCAGCATGGTGCGTGGCGTGACAGGGAAACGGGGGGAGGATGGCTGCAGCATGGTGCATGGCGTGACGGGGGACGGGGGGGATGGCTGTAGCATGGTGCACAGTGTGACAGGGAAACAGGGGAGGATGGCTGCAGCATGGCGAGCGGCGTGACGGGGAAACGGGGGAGGATGGCTGCAGCATGTTGCGCAGTGTGACGGGGAAATGGGGGGAGGATGGCTGCAGCATGGTGCGTGGCGTGATGGGGAAACGGGAGGAGGATGGCTGCAGCATGATGCGTGGCGTGACGGGGAAACGGAAGGAGGATGGCTGCAGCATGATGCGTGGCGTGACGGGGAAACGGAAGGAGGATGGCTGCAGCCTGTCCACCTCCACCCCCCCAAACCTCTGTCCCTTTTTCCTCCTCTGTCTCTTTATTTTTCTCTCGCCTCCTCTCCCTTTTTTTGGGTAACTCCACATCATGGTCCTGTGGAGCCGTAATGAGTGTGCTCTCTCATTTCCCAACCCCATTCTGTCACACCCCGCCCCCGCCCCCGCCCCCTGTGAAATATACATCAAACCGCACCATAAAGAGCATGTGCAGCCAGGATAGCCACGCTATTGGCAGAGCTATAATGGAGGCAGAGATTTATGGCCATGGCCAGGTGTGCGTTTGAGGGATCGTACCTGATCTAATAACGTTTTTCCTTCCCATACTGAGAGCAGGAAGGAGAGATATAGAGAGAGGGAGAGAGCAAAAGCGAGAGAGAAAGAGAGCGAGAGAGTTGTCAGGAAAGTGAGGGGCACAGTGGCATTGACCTGTTATATGTCCGCATCTCGCCACTACATCACCAATGGCGTGGAGCGTTCATCTCATTTTTAATAAAACCAACGTGACGCTCCCTCCCCACCCCCACTCCCACCCTCTCCTCCTCCTTCTCCTCAGCTGCGTCTCCACCAGCCGACATGCCAGAGTAGAATAGCAATTCCTCTCCATTCTGATTGGCTTCCCCTGGGCCAGTCAGAGGCTGGTGCACCGCCCATCACTGTATCCTTTATGACTGATGTTCCAGGAGGAGAAGGAGTAATACTTTAAGTAAATAAATGATAAAAAATATAAGTGAAAAATTGTGATCGATGTCCAAAAGACTGCTGTGAAATTGATACATGCACAGAATTTTTAAGTTAAATGTTTAAGGAATCCTATTATTATGATTATTTATTTACTTGTTTAGTTATTTAATTATTTTTACATATTATCCATATTTGTAAAACTGAATATTTTGCTGAAGCTGTACAAATGGAGCACCTCGCTGGGTTGTGGCTTGTAATAAAAGAAGAGGAGGAAAAAGAATGAATTTGCATTTAAATTCTCACTATATATCATCAGAGGTTTAGAGGGAAGGAGTCATGTGGTCAGATAAAGAGGAGCCAATCAGAAGGCCAGGCTGTAACAGAAAGAATGTACTATTTGATTGGTACATGAGTGAAGCCCTTACTGTATGTGATAAACACCATGGGCCACTGTGACTCAGGACAGCTCCATCTGAGGAACACAATTTCATACAGCACCTCCACAGAGTGTCCAGAGGGTATGCTGCCCCCTACTGGCTCATCAATAGCACAGCCAGTGGCAGCCAAGGTATTTCTGAAGGCCAAAGACGAACAGGAGCCAGGAGAGTCACAGGGGAGTCAGGAATTCTGCCAGGAGTTCTGTTCATTTTGCAATGTCCTTACTTAGCAACCCACATATTCAAAGAAAGGGTCACTGATTATAAAAGTAGATCAGGAATTGTTGTAACAGATTAATACCTATAAGTATAATATTATATAATTGTCAGTAAATGGAAAGTGCAGCTACACATGTTAGGAATGAAATCCTGTGTTTTATTATGATGTTCCTGAGGCACAGAATGCGTGGTGCGGCAGTTAAATGCTGTCGGTGTGGGTAAGCTGATCAGTGCTCAGTGTGCTTAATGTGTGGGTAAACTGATCAGTTCTCAGTGTGCTTAACGTAAGCAGATAAGCTGATCAGTGCTCAGTGTGCTTAACGTGTGTAGGTAAGATGATCAGTGCTCAGTGTGCTTAACGTGTGTGGGTAAACTGATCAGTTCTCAGTGTGCTTAACGTGTGCAGATAAGCTGATCAGTGCTCAGTGTGCTTAACGTGTGCAATAAGCTGATCAGTGCTCAGTGTGCTTAACGTGTGTGGATAAGCTGATAAGTGCTCAGTGTGCTTAATGTGTGTGGATAAGCTGATCAGTGTTCAGTGTGCTTAATGTGTGTGGGTAAGCTGATAAGTGCTCAGTGTGCTTAACGTGTGCAGGTAAGCTGATCAGTGCTCAGTGTGCTTAACGTGTGCAATAAGCTGATCAGTGCTCAGTGTGCTTAACGTGTGCAGGTAAGATGATCAGTGCTCAGTGTGCTTAACGTGTGTGGGTAAACTGATCAGTTCTCAGTGTGCTTAACGTGTGCAGATAAGCTGATCAGTGCTCAGTGTGCTTAATGTGTGCAATAAGCTGATCAGTGCTCAGTGTGCTTAACGTGTGTGGGTAAGCTGATAAGTGCTCAGTGTGCTTAACGTGTGCAGGTAAGCTGATCAGTGCTCAGTGTGCTTAACGTGTGCAATAAGCTGATCAGTGCTCAGTGTGCTTAACGTGTGCAGGTAAGATGATCAGTGCTCAGTGTGCTTAACGTGTGTGGGTAAACTGATCAGTTCTCAGTGTGCTTAACGTGTGCAGATAAGCTGATCAGTGCTCAGTGTGCTTAACGTGTGCAGGTAAGCTGATCAGTGCTCAGTGTGCTTAACGTGTGTCAGTGTGCTTAAACTGAAGTTCTCAGTTCTCAGTGTGCTTAACGTGTGCAGATAAGCTGATCAGTGCTCAGTGTGCTTAAGGTGTGCAATAAGCTGATCAGTGCTCAGTGTGCTTAACGTGTGCAGATAAGCTGATCAGTGCTCAGTGTGCTTAACGTGTGTGGATAAGCTGATAAGTGCTCAGTGTGCTTAATGTGTGTGGATAAGCTGATCAGTGTTCAGTGTGCTTAATGTGTGTGGGTAAGCTGATAAGTGCTCAGTGTGCTTAACGTGTGCAGGTAAGCTGATCAGTGCTCAGTGTGCTTAACGTGTGCAATAAGCTGATCAGTGCTCAGTGTGCTTAACGTGTGCAGGTAAGATGATCAGTGCTCAGTGTGCTTAACGTGTGTGGGTAAACTGATCAGTTCTCAGTGTGCTTAACGTGTGCAGATAAGCTGATCAGTGCTCAGTGTGCTTAACGTGTGCAGGTAAGCTGATCAGTGCTCAGTGTGCTTAATGTGTGCAATAAGCTGATCAGTGCTCAGTGTGCTTAACGTGTGTGGGTAAGCTGATAAGTGCTCAGTGTGCTTAACGTGTGCAGGTAAGCTGATCAGTGCTCAGTGTGCTTAACGTGTGCAATAAGCTGATCAGTGCTCAGTGTGCTTAACGTGTGCAGGTAAGATGATCAGTGCTCAGTGTGCTTAACGTGTGCAATAAGCTGATCAGTGCTCAGTGTGCTTAACGTGTGCAGATAAGCTGATCAGTGCTCAGTGTGCTTAACGTGTGTGGATAAGCTGATAAGTGCTCAGTGTGCTTAATGTGTGTGGATTAGCTGATCAGTGTTCAGTGTGCTTAATGTGTGTGGGTAAGCTGATAAGTGCTCAGTGTGCTTAACGTGTGCAGGTAAGCTGATCAGTGCTCAGTGTGCTTAACGTGTGCAGATAAGCTGATAAGTGCTCAGTGTGCTTAACGTGTGGAGGGAAAGATGGCTGTCACAAAAATAACATCACCGGATTCTCTGACCTTTGTGACAAAGTCAGTCAAGAGTCTGACTATTGAAGGAGAGCACGCCAGTTTACTCACATATTACTCACCCTGGCCTAAGGTATAGTGTGTGTGTGTGTGTGTGTGTGTGTGTGTGTGTGTGTGTGTGTGTGTGTGTGTGTGTGTGTGGGAGTGTGGGTGGGTGTGTGTGTGTGTGTGTGTGTGTGTGTGTACATGTACATGTGCATATGTGTGTGTGTGTGTGTGTGCATGTGGAAGTGAGAGTGAGTTTGTGTCTGTGTATGTATGTGTGTTTTCCATGTTTACGCTTTTTCAGTTTTGGTTCATTTATCATTCAGCCTGGCAGAGCAGCCCCACTGAGGAGCAGGCGAGTGTGTTCTTGCAGTACCACCATGTGTGTGACCCCTGTTTCAGATGAAGGCGTTATTGAATTTCAATTTAGTGCACGCATCCATGACGTGCACAGCGTAATTTTCAATTTGGGATGTTTCGCTTAAATGTCACCTCTCTGCTTCAGCCCATGGATCAGCCAATCAGTTTGTTCCTTTTTCAAAGGGGAGAATGTGTGCTACACCATTTAAAGGGGAGAATGTGTGCTACACCATTTAAAGGAGAGGATATGGGCTACACCATTTAAAGGGGAGGATTTGTGCTACACCATTTAAAGGAGAGGATATGTGCTACACCATTTAAAGGGGTGGATTTGTGCTACACCATTTAAAGGACAGCTAAGTGCTGCACCATTTAAAGGGGAGGATATGTGCTACACCATTTAAAGGGGAGGATGTGTGCTACACCATTTAAAGGGGAGGATTTGTGCTACACCATTTAAAGGACAAAGTGCTGCACCATTTAAAGGGGAGGATATGTGCTACATCATTTAAAGGAGAGGATGTGTGCTACACCATTTAAAGGGGAGGATTTGTGCTACACCATTTAAAGGACAGCTAAGTGCTGCACCATTTAAAGGGGAGGATGTGTGCTACACCATTTAAAGGGGAGGATATGTGCTACACCATTTAAAGGACAGCTATGTGCTGCACCATTTAAAGGGGAGGATATGTGCTACACCATTTAAAGGGGAGGATGTGTGCTACACCATTTAAAGGGGAGGATATGTACTATACCATTTAAAGGGGAGGATATGTGCTACACCGTTTAAAGGATAGCTAAGTGCTACACCATTTAAAGGGGAGGATATGTGCTACACCATGTAAAGGGGAGGATGTGTGCTACACCATTTAAAGGGGAGGATATGTGCTACACCATTTAAAGGGGAGGATATGTGCTACACCATTTAAAGGGGAGGATATGTACTATACCATTTAAAGGGGAGGATATGTGCTACACCATTTAAAGGACAGCTAAGTGCTACACCATTTAAAGTGGAGGATATGTGCTACACCATGTAAAGGGGAGGATGTGTGCTACACCATTTAAAGGAGAGGAGGTTTGACAGCTCTGGTTTTTACCAGCTCTTTATGTTTCCAGAGTTGTTAAAAAACACTAATGAATACTGGCTAAGTTTTTTCCTGCTGTTGTTTTGACATCGTTCATGTGTTTTATGGGTGAAAAAACCACACTTATGGAATTTTCTGATCACATTGTCATAGCGCTCAGCTAGGAAGAGGGATGGTATTAAGTATCTTTGTGTTTTGATCATATTTGTGGTTACGTTGTGGTGCCAAGGGAACGTCACTGGGATCGATTGTGTACACATATGTGTATACACGCTGTCTTTAATTAACCTTCATTAACCACAGGGGCATGTGGAGGGGTAATGCTCTTATACTCTGAAGTGGATGCTGAAACACGGCTCATATTCTCCCTCTGCACAGGTCCCAATGATCAGCGTCTGCAGGGATCAGCCATTCCCTCACGCTCTGGGAGTCAGTAACCTCCTGCACTCACACCAGAGAATAAGTCATTTCACCAGCATAGCTGTCTATTTGTCAAGAGAAGTTTTAAGCAAGCTGGTTTCTTTAGGGACATTCATTGGAGATTCTGAGATAGAGTAGGACATGTGATGTTAAAAAAAAAAACTGACAAACACATTCACCCAAACATGAGGACAATTCAGGATAGTAAGAACCAACAAATCAAGGACCAATGAAAACACCACTGCTGTCAGCCAATAACATCAATACCAATTAGCTAGCAAAGAATAACAAGCTGTAATAATCTACATGGATATGTCTTTCGGCATGCAGCAACATGGGCTCGTCTCCACAGCGGTTCAGATTTCTTTGACAGCAGTGTTGAGATTTGCCTCCTTCTCTTTGGTAGCAGCAGTCCAGCATGATGCACAAGGACTTTTCTGATGAACTCCCCCATTCCCCTGCATGATGCAGTGCAGAACATCCCTCCCCCCATTCCCCTGCATGATGCAGTGCAGAACATCCCCCCCATTCCCCTGCATGATGCAGTGCAGAACATCCCCCCCATTCCCCTGCATGATGCAGTGCAGAACATCCTCCCCCCATTCCCCTGCATGATGCAGTGCAGAACATCCCCCCCATTCCCCTGCATGATGCAGTGCAGAACATCCCCCCCATTCCCCTGCATGATGCAGTGCAGAACATCCCTCCCCGCATTCCCCTGCATGATGCAGTGCAGAACATCCCCCCCATTCCCCTGCATGATGCAGTGCAGACCCCCCCCATTCCCCTGCATGATGCAGTGCAGAACATCCCCCCCATTCCCCTGCATGATGCAGTGCAGAACATCCCCCCCATTCCCCTGCACGATGCAGTGCAGAACATCCCCCCCATTCCCCTGCATGATGCAGTGCAGAACATCCCCCCCATTCCCCTGCATGATGCAGTGCAGACCCCCCCCATTCCCCTGCATGATGCAGTGCAGAACATCCCCCCCATTCCCCTGCATGATGCAGTGCAGCCCCCCCCCATTCCCCTGCATGATGCAGTGCAGAACATCCCCCCCATTCCCCTGCATGATGCAGTGCAGAACATCCTCCCATCCCCCTGCATGATGCAGTGCAGAACATCCCCCCCATTCCCCTGCATGATGCAGTGCAGAACATCCCCCCCATTCCCCTGCATGATGCAGTACAGAACATCCCTCCCCCAATTCCCCTGCATGATGCAGTGCAGACCCCCCCCCCATTCCCCTGCATGATGCAGGGCAGAACATCCCCCCCATTCCCCTGCATGATGCAGTGCAGAACATCCCCCCCATTCCCCTGCACGATGCAGTGCAGAACATCCCCCCCATTCCCCTGCATGATGCAGTGCAGAACATCCCTCCCCCAATTCCCCTGCACGATGCAGTGCAGAACATCCCCCCCATTCCCCTGCATGATGCAGTGCAGAACATCCCCCCATTCCCCTGCATGATGCAGTGCAGAACATCCCCCCCATTCCCCTGCACGATGCAGTGCAGAACATCCCCCCATTCCCCTGCATGATGCAGTGCATAACATCCCCCCCATTCCCTGCATGATGCAGTGCAGAACATCCCCCCCATTCCCCTGCATGATGCAGTGCAGAACATCCCCCCCATTCCCCTGCATGATGCAGTGCAGAACATCCCCCCCATTCCCCTGCATGATGCAGTGCAGAACATCCCCCCCATTCCCCTGCATGATGCAGTGCAGAACATCCCCCCCATTCCCCTGCATGATGCAGTGCAGAAAATCCCCCCCATTCCCCTGCATGATGCAGTGCAGAACATCCCCCCATTCCCCTGCATGATGCAGTGCAGAACATCCCTCCCCCAATTCCCCTGCACGATGCAGTGCAGAACATCCCCCCATTCCCCTGCACGATGCAGTGCAGAACATCCCCCCCATTCCCCTGCACGATGCAGTGCAGACCCCCCTCCCATTCCCCTGCACGATGCAGTGCAGAACATCCCCCCCATTCCACTGCATGATGCAGTGCAGAACTGCCCCCCCCCCCCCATTCCCCTGCATGATGCAGTGCAGAACATCCCCCCCATTCCCCTGCACGATGCAGTGCAGAACACAGTTTCAGGAGAGAGGCCTGGCCCTGTGAAAGTTACCCTGCTGTCACATTGGACTAACCTTACCACCATATGCATAACAGGAAGCACAGTAGAGGTTTTTTAGAAGGAAGATGAATGAAGAGGCTAAAGGGATGCATTTACATGGAAATTAAATAAGGTCAAAACAAGTTATGTCAGTAAAACCATCACTTAGATACTTTCTTCATATAGAGAATATTATGTAAAGTATAAAAAGAAAAAAATAGGCATTTACCTAAGAACGTATGTATTAATGTACGTACATATGTATTTAAGTATGTATTTATGCATGTATGTTACTCAAGACTATGGCAGGTAGTGCAGCAAAAGTGAAAGCTTTCTGTGAGCCAGCCTACAGAGAACACAGTGTGGAGCTGTGTGCCCTACAGAACACAGTTTGGAGCTGTGTGCCCTACAGAGCACAGTGTGGAGCTGTGTGCCCTACAGAACACAGTGTGGAGCTGTGTGCCCTACAGAACACGGTGTGGAGCTGTGTGCCCTACAGAACACAGTTTGGAGCTGTGTGCCCTACAGAGCACAGTGTGGAGCTGTGTGCCCTACAGAACACAGTGTGGAGCTGTGTGCCCTACAGAACACAGTGTGGAGCTGTGTGCCCTACATAACACAGTGTGGAGCTGTGTGCCCTAAAGAACACGGTGTGGAGCTGTGTGCCCTACAGAACACAGTGTTGAGCTGTGTGCCCTACAGAACACGGTGTGGAGCTGTGTGCCCTACAGAACACAGTGTGCAGCTGTGTGCCCTACAGAACACGGTGTGGAGCTGTGTGCCCTACAGAACACGGTGTAGAGCTGTGTGCCCTACAGAACACAGTGTGGAGCTGTGTGCCCTACAGAACACGGTGTAGAGCTGTGTGCCCTACAGAACACAGTGTGGAGCTGTGTGCCCTACAGAACACAGGGTGGAGCTGTGTGCCCTACAGAACACAGGGTGGAGCTGTGTGCCCTACAGAACACAGTGTGGAGCTGTGTGCCCTACAGAACACAGATGAGCTGCCAGCCCTGCTCTGTGTTCCAGCATTACCTTTGAAAGGCTTTTCCATGGCTTTACCCTGAAATATACCAGCGCTGTGTTTATTGAACTGCTATAAACCGCCACAATTTCATGTTGACGTGCTGGTGAGGTCTGAGCTTTTGGGCCACCGCTTTTCAGAGCTGTGCTTCTCAAAAGCTCCTCCATACCCAACACTGCTCCCACACTCAAAACAGTCAAACAACAGAGACAATGGGACATGGAGTCTAAAGCTAGTTGCAGTCTCAAATCTGAATGATTTCTTTTGTCCTCTGGGGTTGACAGGTCCAGCAGAGGACAGTACAGTTAGGAGTATATGGGGCACCAGTATCCCCCAGATTAATGGGAGAGTAAGGTCAGCACTCAGCACAGAATGATGATGTCATACTGGTGACAGATGCTCCAATTAAAGTGCTTCTTTTTGCTCTCCATCCCACGCACACTGTTCCTTACAGGACTCATTGGCTCTGAGCTATCAGCTGGGCTTCACTGGTAAACTCACCACAGGATAATATCTGAGCCCTGGCGAAACACAGATATGGAGGGCTGTGTTTGCCAGCGTAAAGGCTGCCATGAGTGCCATTAAAAATATTAATATCATTCACAACTCATTCTCCATGTTTACTGTGTCGTACTGTTTGTGCTTCACTTTCAATAAAAAACAGGTGCTTTCATTAAAAATAGGAAATCTGTTTGAATCAGCAAAAGAGAAGGTGGTTTAATTAGTGCAAAAATGCATAAATTACTGTAATGGAAGCAACAAGGAGGCAGGAGGTTCTTTGGAAAACAGTTGGGCTATAATATAAGGACATCTTTTTATTATTTTTTCTCGTCATTTTCTTCATGAAGCTACATATCTGGTAAAAACCCCTTCATTTCCATAAATGCTGCACGCACTGAGTATTCTTATCATGTACTGGCCATCTGTTCCTTACAAAGCCAGTGGAGGACCTGCTTCAGACTTGTTCATCTTTCATCGTTCAAATCTGTTTACACCACCTGCTCCGTTCAGTACAACACGAAACATTCAGCCAGCAGACTGTAAAGGTGGCCTGGGTTCAGGAATTAAGATGTCAGACACATTTCCCTGCAGTTTAAATTCCTCTGCTCCACAGATAAATGAACAGAGCCCCACAGAGCGCCTGCTGATGCCCTGACAAAATGATTGAAAATGTCATAAAGCTCATGAAAAGAAGGACAATGACATCCTAGACGGGACCTTTAAATATTTAGTATGCACAGAGAAAGTCAGGTTGACCTTTCATAAGTCAAAAACATTCAAAGCTTTATCAGAATGTATTCATTCATGTTAGTTCTTCAGGAAAGCCAAGAGAATCTGCTTGTAAGATTTAGGTTTTGGTTTGCATGCTTATATGAACTTATTGCTGTTAAAAGTCCAGTACTGTCTTGCTAGTTGCTATTACCTTTCTCTTTCTCTGCCTCGCTGTCTCTCTCTCTCTTTCTCTCTCTCTCAGAACTGCTAGTGCAAAATGTCTGACAAAGGTAAATTTTTAAGGTTTGCTTTTTGAATTGTCTCCCCACTGTGTAACAGTTTTCAGACAAATTTTTTGAGCAAAAACTCATCCCATTCATAACCAAAACAAACTCTAGGCACATGATTATTGTTTAGCTGTCAGATGGGTTGAATGTGACTAGCTGGACACATAGAGACATACAGTACAACACAGAGACACATAAAGACATACAACATAACACATTTTCACCCTGCCCAGTCATCACACTTCTCTGCCCACACAGCTGCAGGTTTGGGCCTGTAGTATTTCCTCGAATCTAATTAAGCCACAGATGGCATTTGATGGTCTTTGCATATTCACATTTTTGTCAGACAGTATTTTCGACTTCACACTGGTTTTATGATCTTTACAGCTAAAAGTACATGCTGATAACCCAAATAAAACATCTCAGTTATTTCTGGCAATAATCTACTTTAATGTGCTATCTTTGAGTTGAATATTTTATAGGGCAGTGAGCACACCTTGATGTATTCTTTTCATGTAGCACTGCAACATTGGGATGTTTATTAAATCAAACAGGGCCGTGCAGCTCTTGTGCATCATCGGTAAGTTTGTTAAGCCTTAGGCTGGGAAGCAGGCCTTATAAACCTGTAAAATTATCCCATAGATGAAGAGTGATGTGCAGCTCATTCACACAAACAGAAGTGCCTGTTTGAGGGAAATGTGTTCAGTAAATGGGTTGGGTTTCACAGCCCATAATGCCAAATGGCTCAGTCTGCTCTCATCCAGAGTCCAGCCTTTTGTTTGGATATTAATCGTGCTGGCCTGATGAAAGCTTATGCTTCATCACATGGCTGCCAGGCTCCAGTGCTTGCACTGTCCCACTGCCTGGACCCCGGGTCCCAGTGATCCCCCCGTCTGTCTGCCTGGACCCCGGGTCCCAGTGATCACCCCGTCTGTCAGGCTGGATCCCGGGTCCCAGTGATCCCCCCGTCTGTCTGCCTGGACCCCGGGTCCCAGTGATCCCCCCGTCTGTCTGCCTGGACCCCGGGTCCCAGTGATCCCCCCGTCTGTCTGCCTGGACCCCGGGTCCCAGTGATCACTCCGTCTGTCAGGCTGGATCCCGGGTCCCAGTGATCCCCCCGTCTGTCTGCCTGGACCCTGGGTCCCAGTGATCCCCCCGTCTGTCTGCCTGGACCCCGGGTCCCAGTGATCCCCCCGTCTGTCTGCCTGGATCCCGGGTCCCAGTGATCCCCCCGTCTGTCTGCCTGGACCCCGGGTCCCAGTGATCCCCCCATCTATCTGCCTGGATCCCGGGTCCCAGTGATCCCCACTCTCTGTCTGCCTTGATCCCGGGTCCCAGTGATCCCCCCGTCTGTCTGCCTGGATCCCGGGTCCCAGTGATCCCCCCGTCTGTCTGCCTGGACCCCGGGTCCCAGTGATCCCCCCATCTATCTGCCTGGATCCCGGGTCCCAGTGATCCCCACTCTCTGTCTGCCTGGATCCCGGGTCCCAGTGATCACCCTGCCTGTCTGCCTGGACCCCAGGTCCCAGTGATCCCCCCGTTTGTCTGCCTGGATCCCAGGTCCCAGAGATCCCCCCATATGTCTGCCTGGACCCCGGGTCGCAGTGATCCCCCCGTCTGTCTGCCTGGACCCCGGGTCCCAAAGAGCTCAATGGATTTATGCAAATCAGGCAGCTCTCCACGCCTGGGGAAATCAGCGGCCAAAGTATGTCCAGTATGTCTGAGGGCCAGTGGGGTGGGGGCTTAACAGCTCCCTGAGGTGAATGAGAGCACGGCCTGATTACCTGCAGCGATGGCTCTGGAATTTCACTCTGTGAAGGAGTTGAGCAATAGCAGTGTGTTGGAGGAAAGTTGTTGGTCTTCAAAGTACAACAAGGTTACTGAACAATTATTTTTCAGAGCAGGAGTTTGCAATGGATAGTGAATGTTAAGGAGAGGATGTGTAATAGCTGATAGGATGACTTGGAGCTTATCTGCAATGCTGGAGTCACAGGCCACTGATAAGAGCTTGATGAGAGTCAGTGTTCATTTCTCTGAGGACTGCATTCAGTATAATGTTTCTGTGAGCGAGACAGTAGTGCGGACGTGTGAGGAAGGAGCTGGGCTGCTAATGCAGGTGGGACGCAGCCTTTCTGCCATGAGTAGAGTACTTAACCTGCTTAATCTCCTCAGTAATTTTACAGCAATGGAAATGTAAAATGTAGACATATATACAGCATATCAGCTTGGATAACTTATGTCCTACACAAACAGTGTTAATGAGTGCAGTTGTACAAACTCTGTTTGTATATGCGTGTATGCTTGCATGTATGTGTGCGCATGCGTGAATGTGCATGTATCTGTGTGTGCATGTGTGTGTGTGCGTGTGTGTGTATGTGTTTGTGTATGTGTGTACATGTGTGTGCATGTGTGTGTGCGTGCAGGTGTGTGCACATGTGTGTGTGTGTGTGCAGGTGTGTGTATAACTCTAGTGTGTGCTGCAGTAAGTGCATTCCCCATGCAGACAGAAAGTAGTGTCTGCCCTGCACTGGAAACCTGCTGCTGCCCACCTGCTCTGGGGGAACCCCAGGAGGCCGGTTGGCTGTGGGGAACCCTGACCCCCCTGAGTGTGTCATATCTCCCAACAGGTGCATGAGCTACAAATAAGCCTTCATGCACCAAAAGGCACACATATGACATCCTGGCTCTGGGATGCTTGTGACAAAATGTCTCCCAACAGCCTCAATAGGGCTGTCTCTGTCCTCAGTAATGTTCCTCTTAAATATCCACCAATACAGCAGCAATGGGAAGCAGCTATGGCCTGTTACCCTCCCCTGCCTGCCTGCCGAGAGAACCCCATGCTCACCTGAGAGGGGTGAACATTAGTCTCAGAGTGAGTTTTAGTGTGAGAGGGGTGAATGTTAGTCTCAGCGTGTCTCAGTGTGAGAGGGGTGAGCTCTTGTCTAAGTGTGAGTCTCAGTGTGAGGGGGTGAACGTTAGTCTCAGTGTGAGTTTTAGTGTGAGAGGGGTGAATGTTAGTCTCAGTGTGTGTCTCAGTGTGAGAGGGGTGAGCTCTTGTCTAAGTGTGAGTCTCAGTGTGAGGGGGTGAACGTTAGTCTCAGTGTGAGTTTTAGTGTGAGAGGGGTGAATGTTAGTCTCAGTGTGTGTCTCAGTGTGAGAGGGGTGAGCTCTTGTCTAAGTGTGAGTCTCAGTGTGAGGGGGTGAACGTTAGTCTGAGTGAGTTTTAGTGTGAGAGGGGTGAAAGTTAGTCTCAGTGTGAGTTTTAGTGTGAGACGGGTGAGCTCTAGTCTCAGTGTGAGCCTCAGTGTGAAAGGGGTGAACGTTAGTCTGAGTGAGTTTTAGTGTGAGGGGGTGAACGTTAGTCTCAGTGTGTGTCTCAGTGTGAGAGGGGTGAGCTGTAGTCTCAGTGTGAGTCTCAGTGTGAGAGGGGTGAACGTTAGTCTCAGTGTGAGTTTTAGTGTGAGAGGGGTGAAAGCTAGTCTCAGTGTGAGTTTTAGTGTGAGACGGGTGAGCTCTAGTCTAAGTGTGCAGAGTCTGGAGAGTGTGCAGAGATAACACTGCATGGAGATACAGCTCTACAGAACCCCCTGGAGATAATACAGGGTTTTGTGTGTCACCAGGCAAAACTCCAGTCTGCCTGCTGCTTGGCTATAGAAGTGTTTTTGCATCCATATTTTCTGAGAAAAACACATCAGATAACTCATGGTCTTTCTCAAGAAATTAAAATATCATATTGTAATGTCCCCAGCTTTGCTGCTGGCCCTGGTGGCAGATCTCTTTTGTGTTTGGTTTTTCTCTCTCTGATTGCAGAGTTGGCAGAACCTGGTGGACACCCTTTATAAGGGTTCCCAAAATGACCGAGAGGGGGCTCACTCTACGGCGTTGTTGGGAGTTTCAGTCTGCCAATGTTACTTTTCCTTAATACTGTAGGTTAATTGTAGTTCGATTTGATAATAAATAAGTCTTTCACGTTTGGAATTTTGGTTTTGCGTGTTTTATGTTGCGACTGGCCGTAAAATTTTGGGCGCTCGTGAGAATATTTCACTTTGTTTTACCCCTAGATCGTATGTCTTCACTGATTGTCGGTGATGTACGTGTCGGTGAGTTGATCCAGTTGTTTGTGAATTTTGAGCTTCGCTTTTGGCTTACCCAGTTAGTTAAAGTCCTCGGGCATTTTTTTGTTTTTGGTGGTACTTGTGGGTAGGGGTACGCTTCGGGGCACTTTTGGTGAACTCGTCAGGTAGATTTTGCTTCGCGTTGTTAGTTAGGATCGGGGAGGCTTCCGTATTCGCTCGTTTAACGCCCAGGTGGCTCACTCTGTTCCGCTACTGTGTAATCAGCTGTCCGTGTGCAAGGGACGTAAACAAGCCGCAAAAGATGTACGTGCTGGTAAGCATTGTTTAACGATTTTGCTGCATTTGTTTGCATGTTTTGTACTTTGTGTAGCAGTCTGAAAAGCGTGTGAAGCGTTGTGTTTGCGCCTTTCCTGTTGCAAGTTCGGCATAAGTCTCAGACCTTTGTGGTTTTGTTGCTTGGTAGTTTGAACAATTGTAGCTCTTGTTTTCTGCGGGGAAGCTGTGTTTTACACCTATTTTCGGGCGATTAATCAGTGCGTTTGAGTCGTGGTGGTTCTTGCTCAAATGTATGCTACTTTTGGTGTCTGATTGACGTTTGTTTGTAGTGTTGATTATCCCGTGGAGTCAAAGTTCGGTCTGTGACGTGAGAAATTTATCACACTTTGTGTTGTAGCTTACATATGCTATATATTCCGTGTTACTGTGTATTGTAAATTTGTATGTGCATATCTACACATGTTGCTTTCTTAGGGAGTATTGTTAGCGTTGGGAACGTGATTGTCGGTTGTATATATTTTTTTTCCTGCATTGTTTTTGATTCTTGTGTTTGGAATTCGGTGAAGCAAGATTCATTTGCTGTACGGAGTTGGTCGTTGAAAGTGGCCGACTGGATTTCGAGTTTATTCCTGTCCTGGCCTGTTTCCAGTTGAAAACTCTGGTGTAATAGGGTCTACAAACATGACATCTGCAGCATTCATTTGGTCAAGGCATTCATTTGCTCTTTATCTGAGGAATTACTGGAGGAATTGACCAAAGAGCAGTTTTTAAAAGTTGCTGAGCATCATGACATTGAAATTCCAAGCAGTGAGAAAAGGCTAAGGATAATATAATTGCAACTTTGAAGGCCGTTCTTTTTGATAAGGGGGTTCTTGTAACAGAAAAGCAGTTGCCCCTAGTCCTGATTTTGAGTTGAAGGCCTTGCCTTCATGAGTTACAGCTGCCGAAATAGACCTAAGACTGCAGGAGTTAGCTTTGGCTCAGGGTGTTGACCGTGAGATTGAGCTAAAACGTCTTGAACTAGCAGTCAAAGAGGCAGAGAGAGAGAAAGTTTTCCATGATTTGGAGTTAAAAAGACTGGAGATTGAAAGCTTGAAGTTCAATTCTGCACTCTGTGGTAGTTTGAAATTTGATGTGAGCAGGAACATCTGTATGGTCCTTCCTTTTTCTGAGGAGGTGGAGAAGTATTTTTCTCATTTTGAGAGGGTAGCAACATCTTTAAAGTGGCCAAAAGATGTCTGGACCCTGCTGTTGCAGTGTGTCCTGACTGGTAAGGCCCAAGAGGTGTTATTCTCCCTTAACGTTGGAGGAAAGATCTAATTACGATGTAGTAGAAGGGCTGCAATATTATGGGAATATGAACGAGTGCCAGAGGCCTACCGTCACGTCTTCATTATGGGAATATGAACGAGTGCCAGAGGCCTATCGTCACGTTTTCAGTGCTGCCGTAAACAAGAAAAGCAGACTCATGTCGAGTCACGGTCAACACAAGAAAAGCAGACTCATGTGGAGTCACGGTCAACACAAGAAAAGCAGACTCATGTGGAGTCACGGTCAACACAAGAAAAGCAACCTCATGTGGAGGCACGGTCAACACAAGAAAAGCAGACTCATGTGGAGGCACGGTCAACACAAGAAAAGCAGACTCATGTGGAGGCACGGTCAACACAAGAAAAGCAGACTCATGTGGAGGCACGGTCAACACAAGAAAAGCAGACTCATGTGGAGTCACGGTCAACACAAGAAAAGCAGACTCATGCGGAGTCACGGTCAACACAAGAAAAGCAGACTCATGCGGAGTCACGGTCAACACAAGAAAAGCAGACTCATGCGGTGTCGCTGTCAACACAAGAAAAGCAGACTCATGCGGAGTCACGGCCAACACAAGAAAAGAAGACTCATGCGGAATCACGGCCAACACAAGAAAAGCAGACTCATGCGGAGTCACGGCCAACACAAGAAAAGCAGACTCATGTGGAGTCACGGTCAACACAAGAAAAGCAGACTCATGTGGAGTCACGGTCAACACAAGAAAAGCAGACTCATGTGGAGTCACTGTCAACACAAGAAAAGCAGACTCATGTGGAGTCACGGTCAACACAAGAAAAGCAGACTCATGTGGAGTTTGCACAGGAGAAGAAGCTGCTTTTTGTTAGATGGTGCACATCTCAGAGTGTAACAGTCAAAGAACAATTACGAGATATAGTAATTCTAGAGGAGTTTAAAAATTGTCTCCTTGAGGTTGTCACTATTTACTTGAATGAACAGAAGGTGACTAAAGTGGCTGAAGCCGCTGTTTTTGCTGATGAATTTGTGTTAACCCACAAAGTGGTTAAGAAACCCAGCGACAACCAAAGAGGTGTATCGAGGTGGTCGCTCAACAAAGTCCTCTCTTGCAGGGTCAAGCTCATTGGCAGAAACACCTAACTCTCCTTCAGGTAAGAACCATGGGAGAGTGTTTTTGCTGCAAAAAGCCTTGCCACTCGATTGCCGATTATGGTTATGGGTTAGGGGTAATGGAAGGCCACTTGAGGAATTGTGAGATTCTCTCTGCATTTTCTGATCATCTGTCGCATGCTGAGAGAAATTCTGTTGTCTTTCAGTCCCTCCCTTTTCCCTGATGTGCCCAGCAGAACTTCCCTTCTAGAGCATGATAATAGATGTGGACTCCTCACCTTCCATCAAACATGCATATCATGTTAACCTTCTGAAATGTGAGTTGCTACACAAGGAGATTGAGCATATGTTAACCCGTGACGTTGCAGAACCCAGCTTAAGCTCATGGAGTTCGCCCTGTTTGCTAGTTGGTAAACCTGATGGCCCATTTTGCTTCTGCACAGATTGCCGAAAGGTTAATTCTGTTACTAAACCTGATTGTTACCCCTTGCCACGTACAGATGACTGCGTTGACAGAGTAGGCTCAGCCAGTTCCATCAGTAAGTAAAGGATACTGGCAGGTCTCATTGCCTGAAATAGTTGCAGCAAGAACACAGTTAAAAAGGGTGACCAGATAGCTCAGTCCACTGAATAGCCATTTTGTCCACATGTTAATCCCTTGGAGACTGGCATTTGAGTCCTGGCTCTGCCCCTTCTATCTATGCCTCCTCTTCTCGGTAACCCTCCCAGCCTTCCTACTGTCTGAGTAAAGAAAAAATACATAGGGGCTTGGCCACCCCCCTTTAAAAAAAATAATAAATCAATAAAAAATACTTTGAATTTGTTTGATTGCTTATTCATATAATGTTACTCATCCCCCATGTTTGATATTTGGTGAATTTTATAAGAATTTCCATTTCCAAAACCTGCTCTTTGTTTCACCACAAAATGAACATCCAGAAAAGCTCATGCACATCTAAGGCTGCTTACTTAAAAAGGTGGAATGAAATCCTGAATTAGACACTGTATATGAGAAGAATGTCAATTAATGCAATATATTCAGCAAGATATGCTGTTTAAGGTCTGTCTCTTTCTGAATTAACAGTTGTATTTCTGTTCCACTGGTGTGTGTAACAGGTTTTTGACCGCCACCCAGTCTGCTGGCATGCCCACTCACTGGCAACAGAGAGACAAAGCTGCCATCTGTTCCCCCGCTAGCAATAAGTGCCCTACAGTC
This sequence comes from Albula glossodonta, assembly GCA_019788955.1. Lineage (NCBI taxonomy): Eukaryota > Metazoa > Chordata > Actinopteri > Albuliformes > Albulidae > Albula > Albula glossodonta. The sequence goes on from JAFBMS010000427.1 coordinate 72,048, forward strand.
AACGCTTTGTTCCTTTAATGAAATTCTTGACTTGTGGGGTAGTGTACATGTTATTAGTGCATACCGTTTTGATGTGTTAAGGCATGCATACTAAGACAATTGTGAAGTGTTTTAGTGCTGTTGGAGTCCTGTCAAAGAGGGTCAACCTGATAAGCTTTGGTCAGACTCTCACAGTCTGCGTGGGTGCCATCAGACTCCCACAGTCACAGTCTGCATGGACTCCCAAAGTCTGTTTTATTGTCAGACTTTGTAATTTAATGGAGTTTGTTAAAACAAAGTTTGGGAGAATCTGTTTCAGACAGCCTCTTCAATCAATTCTGGTCTCCTTACAAGTAGAAAAGTGAATATACCATCATGGAACATGAGGTATGATAGTGTCACCCTGCCCCAGACAGCCTGTGCTGGGCGGTCCTCAACTATGCCTGTCGCCTGCTGTGGCTACTGCTCCAGCTACTCCGGACCATGATCACCCTGTATCCCTTTCCCATCTGCCCCCGACTGGTGTTCGAGCAGCCCTAACTCGGCGTCCTCTCAGCACCTGGTAGCATACCCCTCCACCTTCCCGTCTGTCGGCATCCCCTCCAGAGTCGGTGAGCTCCAACTGGCGCCCATTGCACTGGCTGTCCTGCCATTGCATGCTCCTAGGGACTCTGCACTGTACCTCTCCCTCCCTGCTTCCGGTGTCCCATCAGGAGTCAGCGGGCTCCCCCTAGCGCTTGCATTGTTGGCAGTAGGCTTGCTAATTGCATGTTCCCAGGGACCTGGTACAGCAACTCCCTTCCCTTTCCCTCCCAGTTCACCTCCCCTCAGCTGTTACGCTACACCACCCCCAATTCCTGTTAGCATACGGTCCTTCTGACCTCCAGCTCACACCGCTACTCAACCTTCCTGGCCTCCCTGTCTGGCCTTACTTCCTTCATGCGGTTTTCCACGACTTCAGTGTACCGTTAGCCAGGGAGGAAACTTCCAGCCCTCCACATCCTTCGAGGTTTTTTGGGCATTCTCTCAATACCAAGAATTTTTCCTCCACAAATGAATTCTGCACCTCTCTCCTCAAAGAGAAGCTAGACCGTATTTTAGCTCTGTCCAGCTATTTGTCAAACAATTTAGCTACCGAATACAAAATCATTTAAGGTCATTCTCGCTTGAATACCATTATGCCACTCCTCCGCCGTCTCATCCAGGTATCTGTTTGTAATCAGTTCATTATCTGTGCTCCACACATTCCAAGTCACCACAATGAAATTGTTGACAGTCTCTCGCATTTTCAATTCCAGAAATTCTAAAACTGGCGCTGTTAGCCGTATGAAATCTTCTCACCTTACCTACTGCACCATCTGAATCTCCCTCGTACACCAATCATACCCCTATTCATCGACGAATCCGGCAGAATTGTAACATGTCAATGGTTTCAAAGAACACTTAACCCTTACATACTGTTCGGGTCAAATTTGACCCGTTTTGACATTTGACAGCAGTAAAAATACCCTAAACGTCATTTTTTTGTCCTGAAATTTGATGACTTTTCCTAAAGTGACCCAAAATACACAAAAATAAAAAATATTTTAAAATTTTATTCTTTTTTACAGGTGCTACAAATTTTTGTACATTGAGGCTGTTCCGGGTCAAATTTGACCCGTACCTAGTGAGATGGATTTTAGATCCACCAGTGTGGGTCAAATCAAGGAAAATGGTGGTTTTAGGGAATGTTGAAACTGTGAAACTGTACATGCCATGTCTGTCTATTTTTTATGGGACAGTAGTGACAGAGTTGATGGGGAACCTTGGCACTGTCACGAGAACTATCTGTGCTCCCACCACATTTGCTGAGGTTCCCGCAGAGACCGTCATGGGGGAATCTCAAAACATTGAAATAGTAGAACAGCAGAGTAGTGGTCATATATGGTGCACATAAGGAACAGAAGTCATACAGAGGTCAGAGGGTGCCTTGACACAGACAAGATATCTGCACCTGCAAGCACAAGCACCTGAAATGTAACAACAATGTAACAATCTAAAAAAAAAAAAACAATCAAAATAGGGGTTGGAGGGGGCATATGATTATAAAGGAACCTGAGCTGCCATTTCAGTGACTGAGGTTATGGCAGCAAGAGTTACTGTGCAGGAGGCCATGGATCTGATCTTCCAAGATGAGGAAGCAGACAGTGATTTGGAGATGGATGTGTCAGAGCAGGAAGACAACATGGAGGAAAACTCTGATTACAGCCCCTCTAATGAAGATGACTCTGAGGGAGAGGAGCAAGCAGCAAGGGAGACATTTATGTTGAAAAACAGTGCTATCAGTTGGACCTCACATCCACATCAAGTTTTAGGCAGGATGGCAGCGGAAAATGTCATTCAAATGACTTCAGGACCCACAAGATTGGCTTCTTCCCATGCACCTGACAATTTGTCAACATTCCAGCTCTTCCTCCCTCCAACCATTGAAAAAATTGTCATTGAAATGATAAACAGGGAGGGGATTAAACGGTATGGTAAAGACTGGAAGACCATGGATGTGACTGACCTACATGCCTACATGGGGCTTCTGGCAAGGGCAGCGCAGCGATCTGAGCCTGGCCCTGATCAACAAGTCACACAAGAAGCCAACACAAGGGGACAGAAGAGAAGAAGATGCAACTTCTGTTCTGCAAAAAAAGATTGCAAAACAGGGACAAACTGCTGCAAATGTGGGAAACATGTGTGCAAGTCCCACACACACAAGGTTTCCTACCACTGCTTTGAATGCACAGAATAGCAGTGAGGACAGTGTTCAATGATTATAAAGGTTATACATGGTTGTATTATAAATCCAAACAGTTTGAGAATGTTCTTGCAATTTTCACTTTCAATTAAATATATTTAGATCATTATGACTGTTATTTTTTCATGTCTTAGGTAAAATAGGACATGATATTGTGTGATAATAGATGTTTTTTTGCAAAAACGAATGTTGTAAAACCTAAAAAATACACTCTCCCTGCTCCCTGAAACATTAATTAAGGATTAATCAGCCATGTATTAATGTCAGATATGCTATTTATACATTCTAAACAGATCTGTAGTTCAAAAGTTGTTACAGACACTTCTTATGAGGGAATTTTTGGCCCGGGTCAAAATTGACCTGGACCATACTATGAAGGCATCAAATATGAACAGTATGTAAGGGTTAAAAATAGCATCTTGTTTACATGTGGTTTTCCCCCTAACAGTTTTTCTTCTCACTCTTTTAGAGTCAGGGAAGCCACCCACCACTGCAGCAAAAAAAAAAAAAAGACTTCCAGACCACCTAATCAAATGTCTGGGTCACTGGTCCTCCGATCACACATCAGGTTGCACATTTCAGACATTCGCCCTGCTCACCTCGTTCTGGTTCACTAACGTTCTGTCATTGCAGTCACATCATCACCATATTCATGGCTTCATTCTTCTTGGCTGGCAGGTTTTGGGGATCCTCTTGTCCTCTGAGAACCGCTCCACTCCTTTCCCCCTTAGGACTGCAAGCCCAAAACCAGAACACCATATCCTTGCCTCTAACCCATTCCACTAATAAATCCTTCCAAACCTACTGTTGTCTGAAAAGATTTTCTATTGAATCAATAACCATCTGCCAACAATTTCTTTATTCATTGAATTGCTAGTTTCTGTTCTGCTATCTGAGTGTGATTAAATTGTATCCAAATACAGGAGTCCTAACCTGGGCAGCAGTGTTGTATTGGAGCAGAAAATAGGGCTACAGTCTATGGGATATGGTCTCTTAGAGGTTAGAGGTCATAGTGTCATTTTACCCTTCAAGATGTACTTTTCATTTCCACCTTTCCAGAATGTTGTTGATTCGTCAAGTCGGTTTTTGGTGCATGTATTGTTATTAAATTCCATGTTTAGCTCTGTTAGCTTTGGATGCTGGTAATAGGGTTGCCACCCGTCCCGTAAAATATGAAATCGTCCTTTAATTGACAAAAAAATGTTGCGTCCCGTATTGAACCAATACGGAACGCGATTTGTTCCGTATTTTCATAAATGTTCAGTACACATGTCTGTCACACACATCGACACCACCCCCCCTCCACCTGGCACTCCATTGTCTTTTCAGCTTTAAGTTTCACTGAATAAATGGAGTTTAGCTCGGTATACAATACTGTTTTGGAGTTTGTTGGGCTACTGAGGTAATTTGCTAATAAACTTCACCGGTTAGTTTACCTTTGAGTGATGGCATTTGATTTTTAATATTGGTTTTCTACCTTTATCTTTTCTATCTGAATTTGTAAAGGATGTAGTTATTCATTTATATTTGTATTATTATCTATTTATGTAGCATGTATGTTTTAGCCCTGCCCGTGCTTTGCTAATATTAGTCATGTTTCGGTCTCATTAATCACAGATCCTCTGTCATCCAGTCTGCCGTCTCTGTTGGTTTGGCTGGCATTCAGTAGCATTTGAAATGCTGGTGCTTCTCCCTGCGGGTCCACACAGTGCTGAACACGTTTAATCTGCTTTCAGATTGCATTCAAGGTGAGCATGTGAAAGACGGAACAAAACAAAACGCAATCCAGTTCCTCGGACAGGGGCTGCTTGACATGCAGTTCACATGGTTGGTAACAGTGAACAAGGATTGTACATGACTTAAACCAGCAGAGCAGTATGTAGCAGCACCCTCCCCCAACATGTAAAAATTACTTATGAAAACTGATGAAATAATTAATTTACATGCTTGCAGACATATAGAAAGGGGAAATGAAGATTAAAATATGAAACCTTCCTGAAAATCATAATCTAAATTATAAGACGTAACTTTACAAAAATGTGTAGCTTATTTCAGTTATTTTAATGGAGAAATCAATTGTATTAAAAATGAACAAGAATTTTAATTTAGCTTGTCTTTTAATAACACAGTCATGTCATAGTGAATCGTTATATTATTTTAGATTTAATTTTACTGTGTGATTAGAGCACCCCCCCCCCCCCCCCCCCCCCCCCCAAAAAAAAAAAAAAAATGGTCTGGCATAATCACTAGAGGATTAGTCAATGAACAGGGCTGAGCATGGCTATTTCCCTGTGAGCGCTATTCCAAAGGCCAGTATGAGCCCTGCAGTGCACACACTAGCTCTACAGTTTCATTCCATTATGCACACTTTACTCGCATTTTACTGTTTTTAACATTAACCTTACAGAGTAAAATTGAAATTTCACTTGGATGTGTAATCATGCATAATATAAGACAAATAAAAACAAGAGGATATGGCTGTGGTATATTAATATCTGTGTAATATTTTGAATGCAGAGATGGATGTGTTAAACAGAATGGTGCCAGTATTTTCAGAAGGAGGTGCAACTACCACACAAAATTGTTAAAATGGAAAATGGTGTTAAGCAGGGGAACATTAAAGATTTTCCCCCAGAGGGAAAGAGAGAGTGTGCACAATTATCTTTTCTTCACTAGCAAGTAAAGTGACAGCTATTTAACACCAAATACATCTGTTGGAGACAATCCACTCCATAGTTAATCAACATTTGAGCAGCAGTTTGCTTGAGTGACCATCAAGCAAAATAATGCATCTATCTGCCTTTTACCTGCCTGTCTGTCTGTCTTTCATCTCTCTAATGTTCTTCAGAACAAAGATTGTTCAGTGAATTGGGCTTTGCACTTGAGCTGTGTACCCTGTGCTTATTTTTAGTGCACAGAATTCCAGGACGAGAAGGCACAAATATATACGGTCTCTCCTGCATGGTCAGGGTGACCTCCTCACACAAACTGTGCATTGCCAAGAGTGAAGACTCATTTTATCATGTTTAAAGCTGTAGTTAGTCTTGTCTATGCAGAATTAGGCTTGAATTCATGTAATACAAGCAGACATGCCAACTGCAGACCGATGTGCATGTTGTGTAAATGGAAAGCAGTACTATTACATTTTCATTGACATGATTATTTGCTGTAGAGGTATGGCTGATTTCTGCTCACTCTTTATCATCATTTCATAGATGATAACTGTGTCCAGTGCACTGCGGACAGGTCTACCTAAAACAGCTACAGCAGAAAACGGCTTATCTCTCACTGTGTCCAGTGCACTGCGGACAGGTCTACCTAAAACAGCTACAGCAGAAAACGGCTTATCTCTCACTGTGTCCAGTGCACTGCGGACAGGTCTACCTAAAACAGCTACAGCAGAAAACGGCTTATCTCTCACTGTGTCCAGTGCACTGCGGACAAGTCTACCTAATAACGGCTACAGCAGAAAACAGCTTATTTATCTCTCTCAGGTGTACACAATATTAAAAAGTCAAGGGAATGCAAAAAGGGACAAAAGGTCCATTGTTCAAGATTTAAAAGAGACAAGACAGTGAAAAAATGGGAAAAGGCAAATAACATAAATGTTGATGTGCAGAGAACCAAGACATATTGAAGCAAAAATATGGTAACACAATGGTGCAGTAAATTAAAAATAACACTGTAACAAACTTCATTTGTCTAAAGGCTCTAGATACAAAAATGATCAAACAGCATTATCAAACATAGCATTGATTCACAACTGCTCATCATCGCATACTTAAACTGAAATGTTGCATATGTAGGCATGTGAAGAAAACTGAATGCAAAAATATATTTTTCATCAAATGAGAACAAATAATTCATGGTTTTATGAGACATGGTTCATGATGAAACATTTGTTTTTGGCAAAAAAGATGAAATGGTGGAATTTTCTTGAGTTTGAAGGATTCCATCACGCATTATTAACTGACGAGCAGCACCACAGGAACAGGCTTGGAAATCAGAATGTTATTCAGGTTTGATATCCCCATTGTGAAGGATTTGAATTTTTTGGTAGTTATTTACAATGATTTTATTAGGAATGTTAGCAGTGAGCTATCAGCAAACGCTATGAGTTCTCTGTATGGAGTAAAAATATTTCAAGAATGCAAAAAAGATATATATTTTGAGAACAGTCTCCTCATAACCTTACCCCAAAAAATTGCCAAAACCTTTGCCTGGATTGTGAGGATGCCCTAGCTGTGCAGAGAGACTAACATCCCACACACTTTGTGGCTCCAGTATGGGAGACAAAGGTGAAGTTCACCGTTAACAAGCTGAGTTCTCATTTATTATTTGTCAATGCCTGGATCTTCCTTCACCCACAAACAGGACAGTGCAGGCAAAGCCACACCCAGCGACGAGCAGGGCAGCTCATTTCTGCTCTGAGTGTCATTCCGTGTTAGGGGAATCACCTTCAATCCACAGCTGTAGGGGAAAATGCAACCTTGCTTTACATAAGCACCTAATTCTTATTTAGAGATCACCCTGCCGTCTACCACGGGTGAGTCATGACAGCGCAGCCTCAGTGCTTGGAACTGAGGGACACATTTAACCTTTACAAAATTCAAGGCAAGAATCAAGAGCATCTAAGCTAATACGTGTGTCTTTCAGTGATTTGTCAGCCAAGGCATGAAGGAACACCACGGCCCAGGCATGATCTCTAGCGGGACGACGATGTGCTCACTGGAGAATGTAGTATAAAGAGAGAGCCTTGCCTAGCCTAGCCTAGCCTTGCTTGGTCAATAGTTGGGTCATTCCATTATTCTTTCAGATGAGAGACAACCCCAGATAAAAAATTGATTGTATTTTTTCCTTGATTTTTACAGTACACTCCCATCTTCCCAAGCTCTGCCACTACTCATTAGCCGAAGCTGCTTTACAGATGCTCTGCATGCTAATACTGCTCTGGAGAGTAATGCCTTTGTCCTTGGATGTTCCCTTTGAATGTGAATCATGTGGGAGGGACTTTGCAATTTCCTTCTCAAGACAAATAAGAAAACAAATTCATGTGTTATGAAGGTGGCTGTGAACACCCAAGTCAGATATTACCATTCACAGCTAATGTTTGGCTTGATTCATCAAACACGGGATGGCCCTGCTAAAAGGACAGAACAGATATGATGCTGGAAGTGAAGAGTATAACATGCTTAATGAAAGGTCTACAACTTACTGAGTTTGTGTGTGTTTGTGTTTGTGTGTGTGTGTGTGTGTGTGTGTGTGTGTGTGTGTGTGTGTGTGTGTGTGTGTGTGTGTGTGTGTGTGTGTGTGTTTGTTTTTCTGTCTCTGTCTGGCATTCTGTTTGTGTGTACATCAGCTGGTCACTGAAGTGGAGAATCTATAGGGCTACCCTCTGGCTTGTATGTGTATTGCACTTAAAATAATTTTCTTAGCTTGTTGTGAGGATTTGCTCTGCATCAGTGTACCACTGGGTGATTAAGCTGGTCCACATCTTGAAATGCTGATTTTGGCATAAAATGGGCCTGGAACTCCTAATTTTTAACAATCAATGTCATGCTGTCACACTGTTTATTCAGGGGGTAAATCATGGTTGTCCTCAGCAAATATGTAATGTTAGGGAGTATTGAGTGAAACTGGCTACGTAATGTTAGGTCATAATTGTTTTGTAATGCAAGTATGACATCACTCTCAGACATCTCTTGTTGTCTGCAGCATTAATGAGAAAGCCTACATTATTTAGCAATGGCTGGCTAGCAAAACATCTCTCATAGATATTGCCATTTTTTATGTTGGAAATGTTGCCATAATAAATGGGAGATTGGTGATGGACATAATGAGTACCAAGTGCAGTGCAGGGAAAATCACATATGTGACAGTATAAATGGCCTGTGTTCAGCAGTGTGGGGACTGGCTCCTGATTGGATGGCCTGTGTTCAGCAGTGTGGGGACTGGCTCCTGATTGGATGGTCTGTGTTCAGCAGTGTGGAGTCTGGCTCCTGATTGGATGGCCTGTGTTCAGCAGTGTGGGAAATTGTAACTGAGAGCATTCCCCTTTGGCCAATCAGTGTGACACCACACCCTTCCCGTTGGGCTTTTAAGTGATAGGAATTTGCTCACAATGTTTCACTCTAATCATTCTTATTCTCATGGCAGTACTCACTGCTCATGTAACATGCTATTGCTAGAAACTTTTCAGGATCACTTTGGAGATTTTTTTGGCAGTGTCTGTTAGATGGATTGTGTCTGAGGAAATTCTTGAGCCTTTAGTAGCTTGGCTTTTGAGTGTCCATATTGTTAACACTGTATTGTAGATCGCTGCTAGCAGGACCAATCACTGAAGGATATTTTGGCTTGCCTAAATGATGGTTAAGCTCTGCTGGCTTACTTTTTGTTTTATTTAAACATCTAAAGATATATTTTGCTCATTTCAGCTGGGGAAATTACAAATGAGCAAGCAAGGTAAAATTTCAGTTTCCTTGGAAACTGAAGAGTTTATTATGAACTGATTTTGACTCTTCCTGATCAGCTGATGTGATCTGAGATATCAAATTCTGTTTCAGCAACTTGTTCATTGCAGGCATCTAACCCCTAACCCTAACCTGGTGCAGCCGCTGCCTAACCTTAACCCCTAACCCTAACCCCTAACCAGAGGGTGTATTCTTATACATATTTGGGTTAAATGACCAAATATGCATTAGAATGTAAATAAACACTTCTTTCTTGCAAAGAACTTTATAGTGAACAGCAAATCCACAATAATCAGGTTGTATATGGCAGAGTTCTGAAATAAGTCCCATATGTCCAACCTGTACCAACCACAGGTCTCCACTATCACAGCATTTCTGCCTTTCCTTACTTCTCTGATAAGTGTTCCTCTCCTCTGAGTAATGTGACATGTGAAACCTCCTGTCTCTGCTCCACCCTGCCGCTGCTCCACCCTGCCTCTGCTCCACCCTGCCGCTGCTCCACCCTGCCGCTGCTCCACCCTGCCTCTGCTCCACCCTGCCGCTGCTCCACCCTGCCTCTGCTCCACCCTGCCTCTGCTCCACCCTGCCTCTGCTCCACCTTGCCTCTGCTCCACCTTGCCTCTGCTCCACCTTGCCTCTGCTCCACCCTGCCTCTGCTCCACCTTGCCTCTGCTTCACCTTGCCTCTGCTCCACCTTGCCTCTGCTCCATGACCCAGTCATCAGACTGTCCTTGCAAAGGGCACCTGGGCATTTCTCATTTCAGCCTGACTGCAGGGCTGGGTGGGGAGGGGAGTAATATTAGCACCACACGGTAATAAGTGAAGGTGGTGTCTTTGAGAGGCAGGCAGGAGGCCCTGAGCTCTCAGCTGCTCTAGAGGCATACAGATCCATTGGCCTTGGGGCATCACGGTGAGCCTCTCACAAAAATGATACTGGCTGGTCCTGGCAAATCAAGATTAACATGAGCTAACCCAGGATAAAAAGGCCAGTCAGACTCCAGCTAACCCAGGATAAAAAGGCCAGTCAGAATCCAGCTAACCCAGGATAAAAAGGCCAGTCAGAATCCAGCTAACCCAGGATAAAAAGGCCAGTCAGAATCCAGCTAACCCAGGATAAAAAGGCCAGTCAGAATCCAGCAAACCCAGGATAAAAAGGCCAGTCAGAATCCAGCAAGGTTTTTAAGGTAGTTGTAGCGATGCTTAAGTCCGTTAAATCTGTTGTTGTGTTTTGTGTGTGTTGTACACTGTGTCAAAGTGAGTGTTAGTTGCCCCAAATGTTTTGCCTGGGAAAAGAAAGGACCATGGCAAGCTCTCTGTCCTGCCTCACAGTTCCCCTTGCCGCTGTTTCTGTATGCAGAGAAGCTTTTCTGTCAGTCCTGATAGAATGACCTTCCTGTCGCCGGAAAGCAGTCGCTAGGGTAAAAGCCATAAAAGAAAGATGGAGAGGAACTTGGCATTCCACTTAAAGTTTGATATGTACAGAATTCAAATGTGTGTGATAGTGAAAAGGTTATTTGCTGGATATTTTTTTTCAAGAATACGATTTTAAAGGAGGTTTTTCAGAGGCTTGACCCCTCTGTGTGACTTTGTGGTTCTTGGAGGAAAGAAAAGAACGGGGGAACAGCACTGCCATGTCTAATAAGAGCAGACTGACATTGGAGGCCTCCCTAAAGGAAGTAAAGCTCAGGGAAGCCCCCCCCCCACCACCACCACTCCCCCCACACACACAGATACACACACACACACGGACGGGGAGTAAATCATTTCCCTACATTAACTATTTGATAATCTGCATGCACACAGATGTGCTAGGCACACAGTCCTTTTTAAAATACACATGTTTTGGTCTATTTGCAGTTATCAACAGCTGTGTGCTGTAATCTGTTTTCATTGGGGTCTGTACAGAGATAGACTAGGACTGGTAAATTTACTTTAAAAAAGCCCTTTGTTAAAAAAAAAAAAAGTCCTATGCACTGTGTGCTTACGCATCGCTGTTCATTTATAGTAGTGAGTATAAAATAGTGATTCAGCTGTTTAAGGTGAATTTAAAGCATCGCTATAGTTCAGATGAATACTGTGAACTCACAGTGCTGAGAGTGGCCATGCTATTTTTGCTCCGAGCCCAGAATGATTCTACTCCGCTATGAAAAGTCACATGGTCCTGCAGCGTCGCGTAACACGTCACACACTAATTTAAGCCTGAAGTGACACCTTATCCTGTGCTGGGATGAGGGAGGCCTGCATGCCTATACTTAACCAAGTGTGCCCCCTAGTGTTGTACAGAAGCATTAATTTTTGAACATCTATGATTTTGAATGACTGAATAATTTTTATTTATATTATTAACTTTATGTACTCAGATTTACCAAAAAAAGGGGTTTTGTTCAAGAGCATACTGCCATATGAAAGTACTGTGCAACTGTTTTCCCTCTGAAACAAAAACCTATATATATTGAATATGAAATACATCTTCTCATACCATTTCAAACTGGGTGTTGGCGCCACCACCTGGAAGTTTATAGTAGCATGGCCTCTCATCAAAGCAGTGAAAATCTTTGGGTATATTTTCACTCAACTTATCCTAAGGACCTAAGGAGACACATTTCATTTGTGTGTCCCAGCTGAGTGGATGTGAAATACTGTCTGCAGTGTTTAAACAGCTGGGTGCAGGACAGTTTTGTGCAACATGCTGTGGACATGATGATACAGGTCACTGTGGAGGATATCCCCTGGCTGGTAAGCACTGCAGTCAGTCTGTTCATGCTGTTATCTGACGGACTTTGGGCCTTGGGCGTTTCAGCTTTCACTCCCTCTTCCATAGTCTGCTCTATATAACCTTGACCAAAATGCATTTAATTATCTAATTGAGTTTTTTTTTTTTTTTTTTCCATTTTCTTTTGCAGCCAACTGACTGAAGCACAGATTTTGTAATGTGTGGAAGGGATGTTTGTGCTGCTGTGATTTGGGTTGGACTGTATCTGAGGACTGTGGATCAGTAAAACCATATTCAGATGTATGCAACAGCAAAGGCAATATTTAACCAGAGAGATCCATGTAAAATTGCCCCATGACTTTCTTTGCTTTGCTGTAAATTGTTGACAGAGGTATTATTCCAAGGCTGCACAACAGTGACAGCCCCTTCAGCTTGGGCCACAGTCAAAGTGCATCGCAGCCAATCAGAAGAGCTCTGTGCACTGCTCCCACTGCTGCAGAGAACAGAACATTAGCTCCCAAAACTCAGTGACGCACAGTATGTCCACATCACTGTGATGTCACATGCATTGAGAAATCATTTGGAAGAGAATGCAAGGAACTATAAATAATAATCATACATATTAAACAAGTCGCAAGACATGACTGGGTTTAATTTGCAAACAATTTATGTGAAAGACAAAGAAAAATAGCTAATTTTATTATATGACAAATGAAAAGGGAAAGTCAATTCAATGCCTTAAGTAGATGAACTGAGACTGCAGCTAGCGTAATCAGTGGATTGTTCTGAGGTTTCCAGTTTCAGCGTTAGAACCTGCCATCTGGGTCCCATCATTTCAATCTTAATTCTTTCTGCGGGATAACAAATTTTCTGACTCTACATTTAAAACTGAGTTTGTGGTACGACCTTTAAATTTCTTGGTAGTACTGGAACTTGGTGTAGGGGAGGAAAGGGTTAAAAGTATGTACATTTTTTAAACTTTTCTCCCAATTTTGAAATCCCAATCATATTCATGAGCATCATTTGTTTCCCCATCATGTTCCTGATTAGGACACATGGGATACCAAACTACACGACCAAATAAAAAAGCAAACTAACCACAAAATGATGAACAGAAAGCTGTCTTAAAAGAACATGCCACCTGCTGGTAGATCTTTATTTTAACACAACCTCACACATCTAGCTCCAACACACCCTCAATACAGAACTTAATTTACCCTGATATACATTTTGTCACAGCCAGTCAGCAAACCACATTTTCCTGTGGCAAGTAAAGGTCAATATTTTTTTATTTGTTTTTTTTAAATGAAACATCTGTAGTCATTCACTACAACCCCATCTGTCATCAAAGCAGGATTGCAAATGGGAGCATGTCCTGAACTCTTAAATGCATGCAGTGTATCAGACTGACCAACAGGGGCTGCTGGTGAACAGTAAGACTGCCAATGAAATCTCTCTTTCCCCGGCTGATGCTGGAGCCACCTGTGTGCTCTTTCTGGTCTTCTAATGTGGTGTTAAACTGAACCTGGCACAATGTGCATACATTCAGCTCTCACGTATATTGCACAGTAAATACTGCCAAATTACATTCATTCATGTATTCATTCAAAGGGCAAGGATTCTGGCTTCTTTTTTAACAAAAGGTGAATCTCCTTCTGCAAAGCAGTTTTGAAGAAGTTGTCTTTGTATCAGATTTATTTTTGGAATTTTTCAGCATGTGAAAGTTTTTATTTGAGTATGACATGAAATAAAACCTGATTACTCATCTCAAAGGCGCTAAGCTCTGCACTAACATGCAGTAGTGCATTCCTTTGTGACAAAGTTAGAACCCACTAGAAACACAGAGGCTGCACTGTATGAGAGCATGAATATTGCATGAGGGTTTGTGTAGCCTCATATGTCCCCTGCACCACAAGCACTGCAAATGAGCTCAGGCATGTAGAATTAAGCACATAATGGCCATAGCTTAGTAGTGTACAGTGCCTTGTATGCGAAAACAAACTGCCAGGATTTTCACTGCTTTATGTTTCATGCAGTTATTGTGCTGGCTTGCTATGCACAGACAGCGTAGAAACTAAAACTGTCAAAGTTATCCAACTCTCCCTGGCTGTTGTGGGGAACTTGATATTTGTTTTTTCATACTCTTATCATATTTCAATGATTTGAATTATGGTGTCTCAGAAAATTTTGTTTAAATCAAATTTTTTGGCTAAGTGTGTTGAACTGTACTGTGCCTCAAAATCCACTCTTGCATCACAGTCACCATCAGTGTATTCCGCGGGAGTTAATCCTTTATACTTTCCCCTTGATTTGTACCAGAAAATGCTTAACTGCACCAAAGAGGAAGCTAAACAGACAATCCAACTATGTATGGAGATACTGGGTTTTTTTAAGATGTCACATCCTGTCACAATAAGGAAACCAGATCACTCTGGATAAAAGTATCATGCAAAATTCCAAAATGTAAGATTAAATACATAGCCTCAATGCTACAGCACAGAGGGATTGCTCAACATTCTGTGAGGTTATCACCACATGTTACTAAAAGAGGAAGTATGATCTACTTTCTAATGTTTGCATACAGTGAAGTATGGGAGAGAACATCTGTTTGCGCTTAAGCACACTGCAGTGTAAGTGAGGACACAGCCTCAGTGTGCTGTTTAGATGGATACTCAGACTGCAGGCAAAACGCATGCCAAGTGTTGTTTCGATGGATACTCAGATTGCAGGCAGAATATATGCCAAGTTGACACGTGGCCAGGATGAGATCCCTTTGCTGTTTGGTGAGAAGGAGAAGGAAAAGGAGAACAGGAGGGAGATCTGGGGTCGGCCTTTCTCCACAGGCACCCTTCCAGACCCAAAAACATTCCCAAGGTTGCAGGGGGAAAAGAGAGACATTCTGCATTACAGCCAGAACCTCCGGCCCAAGTTCCACATAATCCCTTCCAGGGTGTGCAGTTCAGAAGAGAGTTTTTTATTTATTCACTTTCTCAAATCCGATACATGGATGTAAACTTATGGGTTCTCATTACAGAAAAATCTCTTATCCAGAGAGAAACCTATGAAAGGGCTAGTCATGTCTTGATCGAGTGCCTCCAACATTACCTATTGCAAGGGCTGCAGTGGGTTTGGTGGTTCAGTGCAAATGTTCAGCCAGCATGGCCGGATCATGTGAAGATCCTGCTCCTGTTTAGTATGAGTTCTCAGCAAACAATGAAAAGGCTTCCTTCTTAGAACCAGCAGTCTGAAAAATGTGTGTGCTGTACAGGTTACTCTTAAACCCACCCTACAAACACACTGTATGTAGCAGCAATTAGGCTTTAGCCCCACTTGAGCTTCAAAGCCAGCTGAGATGATGATGATGATGACCAAAAATTTGTTTAACGGAAGGGATATTATGATATCAAGCAATCAGGGACATGTCTAGATGGGTGGCCTGGGGTTGCCTGTGCCCCCTCTGAAATTTGATTGGCCACCCCAGGTGTCACCCCAAAATCCTAAACCCTTATTGGCTATCTCCCAAGCCATCGGTCGGACCATGAAGATATTAGGTCTTATTAGTTTATACAGGAGTGGGAAATGATGGAATGCCATCAGCCTTAATAGAATATACAAATATCATCGATGCGACCGAGGGCCATCCAAAATCTCAATGTGAGTATGCTTTTTGATAGCAGTGTTTTCCCTATTTCTACATGGTAGTGGTACTGTTGGTTGTTATTATGTTAACTTGTAGAGTTGTAAAGTTAACAACTTTTACAACCCTTAGGATTCACCCCTATCCAGTTAATTAGCTAACAGGTAGATAATGCCCTCTAGTTTCATGTCACTAGTTTATTGTAGCTATCAAGCTAACTTTTAACATTACTGCTATGTTGCTGTTGGGTCATTCCATACCAACTCACCCAGAATTCAGAACCTTTCCCAGTTCATGTCATGGGTTTTCTCAGAGATTAATGTGAAAACTTCTAATTCATTCATAGGACCTTGCAGAATCCTATAGCTCTACTCCAAATACTTTTTTAGTTATGAATTTTAGTTATGAAGTTTGGCCCTCAGAGCTAAATTTCATCATCTATGCAATTCTTTGTATGTGAATTCTAAGCCTCACCAACTGCTTATTTTTCCACTGGATTGGGTTGAAATTTGTACTGAAAATCTAAGAAACCCTAAGGATAATTTGCAACATGTGTTCAAGTAAATAGTTGTTACTGAGTGCTTTACAGTAATCAAATTAATAAAAATAAATCTTTTACATGAACAAAGAATCTTTAATTTTCAAAAGTTAATATCTCCACTAGTTTTCACTTTCTTGCAACCGAATTTTGATTCTCTGTTGTATTAATGTGCTTCATAATAGTCACAAGTTATTTGGTATCAGGTATCCAAATATAATTCCAGTAAAACCCGAACAGCCAGATCATTACCCTTCTGCACATGAGTGCGACAGAAACTGAAGAATACAAAACCATACAATACAAAAACATTGAAATTACACCAAAGCAGCTTTCCAGGGGTTGTACAATGTCCATTAGAAAATGTACACAGTCAAGCTGTAAAGAGGTTAGAGCTGTCAGTATTAACACAGTAATCAATGCAGTTCATGTATGAATAACTGGTCAATACTTTTTACTGCAGTCAGTCACGTTCCTCTATTTTAGCCCTCTGTGCACTCCTAGTCATTAGTGAGCTACGTGCACAATCATAATTGAAAAGTATCATGATAAACATGGTCAGGAATTTATGGTCTGGATGTAAATGTAGATGGAGAAGGAAGGGAGAGAGAAACAAATATTCCCTCAATAAAACAAATTATCTGACAAATTTCACCACCTGCTGCTTCTCTCCGACTCAGAGGTCACAGGGAACATTGTGGGTGTGCGGGTGTGCAGATTCTTCCAGTAAGACATCTGAAGAATTCACTGCTCCTTCACAACCTTGGGCTGCTTGACTCCGCTCCTGATCCAGGTCTAGGTTCTTCAGAATGAGGTGCTGCAGGGCTGTGGGGCCGTTGGGGACGTTGGGCCATTGCGCTGCGGGGCTGTTGGGCCGCGGGGCCGTTGGGCTGTTGGGCTGCGTGGTTGTGGGGCCGTTGGGCTGTGTGGTTGTGGGGATGTTGGGCTGCATGGTTGTGGGGCCGTTGGCCTGAGTGGTTGTGGGGCTGTTGGCCTGTGTGGTTGTGGGGCCGTTGGCCTGTGTGGTTGTGGGGCTGTTGGGCTGCATGGTTGTGGGGCCGTTGGCCTGCGTGGTTGTGGGGCTGTTGGGCTGCATGGTTGTGGGGCCGTTAGCCTGTGTGGTTGTGGGGCCGTTGGGCTGCGTGGTTGTGGGGCCGTTGGGCTGCGTGGTTGTGGGGCTGTTGGGCTGCGTGGTTGTGGGGCTGTTGGGCTGTGTGGTTGTGGGGCCGTTGGCCTGCGTGGTTGTGGGGCTGTTGGGCTGCATGGTTGTGGGGCCGTTAGCCTGTGTGGTTGTGGGGCCGTTAGCCTGTGTGGTTGTGGGGCTGTTGGGCTGCATGGTTGTGGGGCCGTTGGCTTGCGTGGTTGTGGGGCTGTTGGGCTGCATGGTTGTGGGGCCGTTAGCCTGTGTGGTTGTGGGGCCGTTGGCCTGCGTGGTTGTGGGGCTGTTGGGCTGCATGGTTGTGGGGCCGTTAGCCTGTGTGGTTGTGGGGCCGTTAGCCTGTGTGGTTGTGGGGCTGTTGGGCTGCATGGTTGTGGGGCCGTTGGCTTGCGTGGTTGTGGGGCTGTTGGGCTGCATGGTTGTGGGGCCGTTAGCCTGTGTGGTTGTGGGGCCCAGGATGTGTACCTACCTGTGTGGTTACAGAGAGAGTTGTTTGCTGAGGGTATACCTGCTGGTCTTTTACTTTCCATACAGCACACCTCCTCATGCCTGATGACTGTATGCTGCTCACACATAAACTTAATTTCAGAGAACAGCGATGTGCAATGATACATCACTACTATAACATGAGCTAAGACAGTGAATGTAGACGGATGGCTGGAGACACCCATCAATGAGTGGAAGTGGGGGCCACACAGATGAGTTATTAACCCCTGACAGGTAGGGGGGAAAGGCTCACTACTGGGGGAAAGGTGGTGCTTAAAGAAAACCTCATTAATATGCAGAAGTGTTGCTTATATTTCAAAAACATTACTGTGCAGAGTTTGGTTTCATTTAGGTCAGTTGATTTGTTTGTGACATAGGCCCACTCTTTCCAGGAATGGAACCCAACCCAACATTCATTTAGCCAACACTTTTATTCAACGCACCTTACAGTTGATTAGGCTATCCAAGGGCCAATCCCTCCTGGGAGCAATGTGGGGTTAAGGGCCTTGCTCAAGGGCAACGGTGTTGGACTAGAGAAACATACAGTAACATGCAATACATAGAGGTATTTTGGCCACTTACAAGAAACATAATACATAATACAATTGGTATTTATAATAAAAAGAGAGAGGACTATTAATGATCACACTAACACTAATGTACATTAGTGCTGTAGAGGAATTCCTTGTTCAAATGTATACAACAAAATGTTCAATCAAAATACACATGTATCTGGACTTGATGAGCAACCTGCTAAAAGATATTTCACACCATTTCTGAAGTGAAAGATATGTTGAGCAAGGCCCTTAACCCCACATTGCTCCCAGGAGGGATTGGCCCTTGGTTTCCCCAATCAACTGTAAGTCGCTTTGGATAAAAGTATCAGCTAAAATTTTTTGTTGAAAATGATGTGTACTTTCGCTGTGAGTATTTATTGAAGACTCAAAGTAATAATTAAAAATGAACATACATGTTCTGTCAGCACGTGTCTACTGTGCCAGTCAAGCAAACTGAGAGGGACAGAGAGTGAGAGAGCAACTTGATGCAACTGTTTATTTTTAAGTAGCCTACATAAGAAAGTAAACATGCTCAAGTATCAAGGGCATTCTATAGCACAAAAATGTATATGCTGCACAGAAAAAACAAATAACATAAAAATATGCAACAGTTCTGTCATCTACTCTAAACTGTAACTAAACTGGGGGTGCATGTGAATACTGGGGTGACCACTGCGCAATCTGTCACATTGAGCTGCACTAAAGGAACATCAAGCCCGAGAGCCATGTCCATGGAAACCCAATACGATCCTATAAATAGTAAAGGAGGTTCGCGTAGTCTCAAAATCAATATGCAAAACAGCTGCTTCCCCTCAAGACATCATGCTCCCACGAGGGAATGTCTTTTGCAATCACTTTACTGTTGACAACCTGAAAAAAAGGAAACCTACTGTCCGCGACTTTTTTTCAGTAGTACCGCTCCGTTCAGCGACCCCGCTCGATTCCTTGCAGTCGCGCAAGTTTGCTGTGGGTCCGCTGTGACTGTAGCTTTAGTTGGGGCCGCGCGGCTGCAGCTGGAAATTGGGGCAAAAGTCAAAACCATCTGTCAACCTTGCCATTGTCTGCCGAGTGCATTTCAATGTATTCATGTTATCGAACATCAGCAGTGTATGGCATAAACGTGTGCCAAGACCAGCCAAACCCATTGTGTTTTCTAATATTCACTATCACGGATGAAACAATTTAGGGCAAGTAGTACTGTGAATGTCTTGAAGTAAACTCTTGTCAGTTGTGGCGCAAAGAAATCAAAATGCTTAAAATTGTAGGAAATATACATCAGTGTGCATTGTGTATATAGTTTTAAATCTAACAGAATAATTTGCTATTCCATTGCATACGATATAGACAACGATATAGCGAGCGAATACAGCACGTGCCACTTACATCGACTTGATTCCCACTGGTAATTTTCCACTAAGCGTTTGCTGTAACTTTTACATTATCTGCAACACAGGTCCATGGGTGTGGCGGAACAGAAGGCGCTATCTCTGCGGATGAATTTCAAGTGAAATTGAAACTGTAAGTTTCCAGATATCTTTGGTTCCCACCAGCTAAGAAGGTTGTGTGCGAAGCATCATGTGAACAATTAATCTGATATTTTGCATTCTGACACAATTATTTTCTAATATGAATCCGAAATTACATTATGAATTCGATTTTAAGATTGTATTTTCCTGTTCCCTCAAATGATGTCATTATTTAATGAAAGTCTGTGAGCTATATGTACGCGCATTGTCCCATCTGTTAGATGTGTGAAACGATATCGTTTGTATCGTTTTATTCATAAGCTTGTCTTTTTTCAAACATACAGCAACTGAAGAGAATTCCACAGGCTTCCACTACAGTGTGAAATGCGTTGTCACAGTGCAAAGAAATCAAAGGGGGGAATAACTGTTTTGATGCAGTTTCTGTCACTCAGAATTCAAATGTTATCATTGGCTGAGTTGCGCACAACCCCTGCTTTGCCTCCTGGCCACTGTAGAAACGCCCCTATCTAAACACTGTACTCTTCAGGCAACGTTACAGCTATTTATTTTGACTACTATCCAGCTGGATCGATGCAAAGAAGGTACACGTGAGACCTCTTACTCCTGTCCGTATCGGCGACGCCTATGGATGCCAATAAAAACTCAGACTTTTAAACATCTGAACAGCAGTTTTGGATTTTCGACCAGATATGACTTTCTTCCATTTAGACGATTTTATTGCAGGATGGATTGGCGGTGAGTGTTTCCTTCTTAATCATTCATATGCCAGTAACTAAAGTTAAAGACTTAAAAGTAAACAGTATTTAACATATGCGCGATGCTGATAAATTAAAAAATTAACGTTGCATTTACTTTCATTAACTGTTATTATTTGACAAATGAAGTTCAGCTCAGGCAAATTATTCAGTGATTATTTTGGAACATGAAGTACTATATTACAAAGAGATGTGTGTGCCTGGAATGTGCTCGGAACATTCTAAGAAAGTTAGGTTAAGGTTCCCAACTCGTAAATGTGCCAATTTTTCTGAACGTCCAGTATTTTCTTGGAACGTTTTTCCCGTGACTTCGACAAAACAATTATGGAACAATACATTATTCTGACACAGCTTGGAAAACGGTTTTGTCGCAACGGTATCTTAACGGAACTTTATGCGAGTCTAACCTAAATATGCTGCAATTGTCTGGAAAGTTTGTCTTTTAGCAGAGTCGTTGACAATTGTTTTCAGATAAATGCCTGTTGTGTCTCGAACTTAGAGACACTACAGGTTTTCAAAACTGTAATTGCATAGAAAACTTTTATTGCATTGTTTTCAAAACTTTTATTGCTTAGTTCTTTGCGAACCATAGAACACGAATCCTGTTTAAACTCAGCGCTTTTATTGAGTGAGTTTAGTTCCTTGTAGACAGTTTTATCGACTGAATTTGTTTGCCGTCTTTTTATGGCACTTTTCAGAAACGAGTGGGCAACACTGAGAACACAGCAGCTGCGAAGACAGCCTGTAGGGGCGTTGTTGGCACGTTGTTTACAGAAATGTAGGATCTTTTGATAGCCTATTGTATGTCTAAACCTTTTATTCAGAATTAACTGCATGTTATGTGTGTGTAACGTTGTTCCGGCTAGTTGCTATAAATGCAATATTCCCTCATCTTACGTACCCTTATTCGTAGTATTGTTGTCTTTGAATTTAGCCCACATGCTGTATGTGTAAAAGAGTTGAGTTCATTTTAACTAATGCAAGTTTGACTCATTGCTTAACCAGGCCGGAACCGTGCTAACGTTTACTGCCTACATCGAACGACGTGCGACGAAAGAGGGCGAGAGATGGTTTTTTATTAGTTTGTTGTCTTTGTGACAGCATGCAATATAATCATGGAGTCCAACTGTAAAAACACAATCTGTCATAGACGCATGAGTTTAAACCGCTGCCATGTTATATCGACTACAATATGTGCGTATATTTAACAATATTCATTTATATTTAATTGAAATTAAATCCTTTTAATACTAATTTCTTCCGAGCTTTTGTCGGACTAAATTAACTATGATGCTTTATTAAATTATGAAAGAATATGTTAAGATCTCTCATAATAAGTTACTTTAAAAACGTTATCATTACTAATACACTGTCTTGTGGTCACTGCAGCCTGGCAGAAGTGGCGACGAAGGCCCACTGTCTATTAAACTGCCCAAAATGTTTGAAAATTAGGCAAAAAAAAATTCCCAAAATGTATTATTCTTATTGGCGATTTCCAAAATCTAACACAATTTGATCAATTAAAAATACTCCTTGGAGAAGAGACCACCATAATTGGGTTAGCTGCCCAATATGTTTCTGCCTGCCACAATTTTAGAGAGGGTATGGGGTAGCCCTGCAGTCCTTTATTATTATTTATATTTTATTTATTTTTAAATTTATTTTTCTTTCTTCCTATCAATCTGTCAATACATCTGTTTAATATGGGTAAATGTGTTCATGTTTGGGATGGGAATGTTGTTATTGTCCTTCTTCAGTGTTCTTTGTATTTTGTATTTATGCTTTAGCAACACAAGAGTACCTTGTCATGCCAATAAAGCACATTTGAATTTGAATTTGAAAGGGAGAGAGAGCGCCAGCGCTCATATTCACTCTACTGCTGGAAAGATTTACTGCATGTAGAGAGACGCACATAAACACTGCATTTTATACCCACTTAAATATTGAAAGTGACGATTACAAATATAGTGACATTAGACATTCTAAAAAAAATTAAACATTCTCATGACAGTACATTTGGATTCTTCATTTGTTCATTTTGTTTGTTTTTTTTTTTTTTCTTTCACTGCAAATAGGAGCCTCCAGTGTGGTTGTTGGGCACCCTCTTGACACTGTTAAAGTAAGTTATTTCACAAATTATGGTGCAGCACAAGGAACAAGAATTATCATCTTTTTAGCTTTCATAGATTAGCCCTGAAGTGGAGGAATAGGTGAGAAGTTTGAATGTGCTGTAATCTGAATTAAGATAACGACACTGGAGAGTGGTCTGTGCTGTCTGCCATAATAGTCAGCCCATGTCTCTGACTGTATCATGCATGGAATGATTATGGTTGTTTCAAAAGCACAGTCTTATAAAAAAAAAAAAAAGATTCTTTGTTTGTCCTGTTGAGGGAAAGGGTCTTTGAAGCTAATCTCCCCGAAGGTATCTTTGTACCCAAAGAATAAGGTTCCACATACAACCCTTTAGAGATATCAGTCTTTAAGAAAGATCTGTAATGGTTCCTTAGGAAATAAAGAAAGAACCCTTAACAATCCTTAGAGAGTAGCTGTAGCCGTTGTTTTACACTGTTCTCTAGGCTTCCTGCGCTCTGATTAAGCACTTATTTTCAAAACTCTGATTCCACAGACTCGTTTGCAGGCTGGGAAAGGATATAACAATACCCTTCACTGTGTCCTCACCATCTACAGGAAAGAGAGTGTAAGTCATTGCAGTTTTGAGGTTTACAGCCATGGTGTGTTTGGTGTCACTCATATATTCAGTCATGTAATGAAGCAGGAGTATTGAGCTGCATGTGTTCCTCCTATTCTTTTACATGTTTGCCTGGATTTATGACAGCTGCCATAGATGATTTGGATGATTGTGTTTTCTGTTTATCTGATGTGCTTTTAATGTGTCTATATATTCTGTGCTGTACCAAAAATTGCCTCTCTGAGGACATTAAAGTTTTTTTAAGTCCTGAGCTGATATTTACATGTAAAATTCCTGCAGTGATGTAACTATAGTGACAGCAGAGGAAGAAAACACCAGTGTGAATTTAAAAATGTCATTTCTACCTCTGCAAAACAACTGTTTATGAATAGGCTGAAGGAAAATGTATTTTTTTATGAAGTGTACTATTTTTTACTGTAATGTAGGTTTTTTGTGATGCAGTTAAGTACTGCAGCTTGTTAAATATATAAGCATCATATCCAGCAAAGTATGGTTTTTGTATTCATTTAAATATGTGCACTTTCTAGCAAGCTTTCTGGCTACCACAATATCTAACATAGCTAAAAACTAATTTAAAGAAAGTAAATTAAATTGAGTGATAATGCATATATTTGCTAGCAACAGAGCATTACTGTGCTGGAGTATTAAAAGTTGTTTGTGTATCTTTTAACAGTGCACACATCTACCCAGTTATCTCTCAGTCCCAGAGCTAGTCCCATTTACTTTAGATCTTTGATGTCACAACTACACTCCATTTCTATTGGAGGTTTTTCACAGACCTGGGGAAAATAACATGTTGAGCACCTGCTTTTCCTGAACACAAAAAAGATAAAACGCTAGGCCCTTTTCTGCCTCTGCCGAGGTTTCAGCTTGCCTCTCTGCCAGTTGGCCAGCTTGCTGCATGCCAATAACCTAAGGTTACTGTTTCTTTTTTCTTCTGCTTTTGCCAGATTTCAGGGTTTTTCAAAGGCCTGTCATTCCCTTTGGCCAGCATTACACTGTATAACTCGGTGGTGTTCGGCTTCTTCAGCAACACGCAGAGGGTCATTAGCCAGCTTCGCTATGGCGACGGCCGACAGCCCTGCAGCATGCTGGACCTCACGGTGGCCAGCATGCTGACAGGCTTGGTCTCCGTAGGGGTGGGAGCTCCTGTGGACTTGGTGAAAATCCGGCTGCAGATGCAAACTCAGCCCATCCTCGCAGGTACACCTGGAGCCTCCTCAGAGTTTACCGTCTACGGAGGAAAGAATGCCTGAACTAATTATTATTATTATTATTATTATTATTATTATTATTGCTGCCATTTTCAGGGAACCCAAAGTCTTTTAGTGTAATTCTGTCAGCAGAAGGAGAAATGGAATGTGAAGAGAAGTGGAGAGGTCTTAGTTTGGATGTCTGAAGGATTTAGCAAAGGGATTGACATTTGGAACACAGAAACAGGGACATTTTATGGAGTTGTCTGAGGTTATGGGTTTATATGTGTTTGCCTCTTAGAGGTAATTACCTCAAAACCAGTAGCCTCCCCATTTTGGTTAAAAATGCTTTCAGCTCTGCTTACAGATCAATAAATGTAATTTGCTTTTCAAATACAGCTAGATTGCTTTCCTTTAGTGAGAGTAAATCATTTATTTTTACTTTTATTCTTTGTCCTTGTGTCCTTATTTTACTGTGACAATATTGTTTTATTTATCCATTTTGACAGACAGTATGTTTGCATGTTTGTCCTCAGTGTTTCATGCACTCACTAACTGAGCTTTGTACAGAGGTATTTTTATCACTTAAAAGCTGACTCAGTGAAAAGGTGAGTGCTCAATGGCATGCCCAGGTAAGTGGAGAGGTAGCAGTGTTGTAGTGAACAGTGATTGGATTTGCTGAATGTGTGTTTGTACAGAGAACCTGAACCTGGCAGGGGCCGTTACGCTGCGGTCAGCGGGGCTCCAGGGCCCCACGGTATACAGGGGCCCCCTGCACTGCATCAGCAGTATCCTACAGAGTGAGGGCCTGACCGGGCTGTACCGCGGGGCCGGGGCCATGATCCTGCGCGATGTCCCTGGGTACACCCTTTACTTCATCCCCTACAGTCTGCTCTGTGATTGGCTGAATCCTGACAGCTCCGCCTCCCCCCATCCGTGCTCTATTTGGCTGGCAGGTGGATTGGCAGGTAGAGCACTTGTTTGCTCATCACCACTGTCCTACACATTACACTGAAAATATGCATTTTATAGGAGCATTAAACCTGATTTATGCTTCTTTCCAGAAGTAACGCTGGCTAGTTTGTGCATATAGTTTGTTTTCATCATCATTTGATGATGTTTTTGTTCAACTAAGGTGTTCACTTGGGTTCATTTTGGCAAGTCCTTTGCAGTCCAAAACATCTTATTGGGTTGTCAAACTATCTCACAGAAATCCACACTGATTGGTCAGCTAGCGGTGATGACTGAGGACCAAGACATGTATTGGACGTAGGGGGTGTGGAGGGTTCTGTACAAAACAGGAAGTTTAGCTAACAGAGTACAAGATTCATAAACAAAGTCAAACAGTATACAAGATGATATACATATCACTAAACTAGCTGGCAGACATTTGAAAGTAAATAAGTTGTGCATGAAAGAGAAGTGCCTTCTTCCCCCCTCTGCATCACTTTATTTTGTGCAGTTGTAATATTGCCAGCATATCCAAATTATCAGTCTTGGAACAGAGCTAAATGAACCTAAATGAACAGAGCTAAACAAAACCTGGGCCAAATTTACTAAGGAATAGTCGCTGCGCAAAAATATTCACTATATATTGACACGTTTGTGGCCACAAACACTAAAATACTAACAACCAATTTACTATCACTAGCTCTAATTCCATAATCAAACAATTAAACACCCTCATTTCACAATTCTGTGGTGGGAGACACCCTAAAAAGGTCAGATATGGTGTGCTTACACATCTGGATAACAAGGCGCTACAAAATGGATACAGGGCAACCAGGCACAAGTATGGAGGGAACCCAAAGAAAAATGTTACTTAAATGTGCTGATCAGGTACAACAAAGCCCAGCTTCATAATGCTGTTTTACAGTACAGGAATTAAACAACAACCGAAAAGGAGGACATCATATGAGTGCAGAACAAAATATCAGTCATATCATATTTTAATTTCAGTTATTATGTATAAACAGTAGAAGTAAAGAAAATGTGATGGCATGATGTTAGCTGGCATACAAAACGCTTCCCAGAAAATACTGCAGAATACACAACTGGTGATCCAACAAAAGAGAGAATATTAACTCAGATTGGAATAAGCTAATACATTCCACTCGTTCCACCCTCTCACAGTTTGCCAACACAGAATGTGATAATTGGGTGTGCGGTTCCCAAAGGTCCCCCAGTAGTGCGATTATCCTGCGACTGTGTAACGTACATCACCGTCTCTATTCTTATGCCTTATGACCTGTGTAACCTACATCACCGTCTCTATTCTGATGCCTTATGACCTGTGTAACCTACATCACCGTCTCTATTCTTATGCCTTATGACCTGTGTAACCTACATCACCGTCTCTATTCTGATGCCTTATGACCTGTGTAACCTACATCACCGTCTCTATTCTTATGCCTTATGACCTGTGTAACCTACATCACCGTCTCTATTCTGATGCCTTATGACCTGTGTAACCTACATCACCGTCTCTATTCTTATGCCTTATGACCTGTGTAACCTACATCACCGTCTCTATTCTTATGCCTTATGACCTGTGTAACCTACATCACCGTCTCTATTCTTATGCCTTATGACCTGTGTAACCTACATCACCGTCTCTATTCTTATGCCTTATGACCTGTGTAACCTACATCACTATCTCTATTCTTATGCCTTATGACCTGTGTAACCTACATCACCGTCTCTATTCTTATGCCTTATGACCTGTGTAACCTACATCACCGTCTCTATTCTTATGCCTTATGACCTGTGTAACCTACATCACCGTCTCTATTCTTATGCCTTATGACCTGTGTAACCTACATCACCGTCTCTATTCTTATGCCTTATGACCTGTGTAACCTACATCACCGTCTCTATTCTTATGCCTTATGACCTGTGTAACCTACATCACCGTCTCTATTCTGATGCCTTATGACCTGTGTAACCTACATCACCGTCTCTATTCTTATGCCTTATGACCTGTGTAACCTACATCACCGTCTCTATTCTTATGCCTTATGACCTGTGTAACCTACATCACCGTCTCTATTCTGATGCCTTATGACCTGTGTAACCTACATCACCGTCTCTATTCTGATGCCTTATGACCTGTGTAGCCTACATCACCGTCTCTATTCTGATGCCTTATGACCTGTGTAACCTACATCACCGTCTCTATTCTTATGCCTTATGACCTGTGTAACCTACATCACCGTCTCTATTCTTATGCCTTATGACCTGTGTAACCTACATCACCGTCTCTATTCTTATGCCTTATGATCTGTGTAACCTACATCACCGTCTCTATTCTTATGCCTTATGACCTGTGTAGCCTACATCACCGTCTCTATTCTGATGCCTTATGACCTGTGTAACCTACATCACCGTCTCTATCCTTATGCCATATGACCTGTGTAACCTACATCACCGTCTCTATTCTTATGCCTTATGACCTGTGTAACCTACATCACCGTCTCTATTCTTACGCCTTATGACCTGTGTAACCTACATCACTATCTCTATTCTTATGCCTTATGACCTGTGTAGCCTACATCACCGTCTCTATTCTTATGCCTTATGACCTGTGTAACCTACATCACCGTCTCTATTCTTATGCCTTATGACCTGTGTAACCTACATCACCGTCTCTATTCTTATGCCTTATGACCTGTGTAACCTACATCACCGTCTCTATTCTTATGCCTTATGACCTGTGTAACCTACATCACCGTCTCTATTCTTATGCCTTATGACCTGTGTAACCTACATCACCGTTTCTATTCTTATGACTGTATCTTCTTCTGTCTGATCCTATATGCAGGAGAGAGCTTAATGTATTAATATGCTTTTTATAGAGGAAGAGCTATAGACTATCAGTGCAAAATTTCCATCTGCTTCAGTCTGTCACTAGTCATAAAAATTCCCACACAATGAGGGGAGTTGCAGTTGCTGCAAGGTTTAGCAAATGGGATGGAATACTTAACTGGCCTCATTTGAATGGGACGGAATACTTAACTGGCCTCATTTGCAAAATCTCCACCCTGTTTTACTGCCCTCATCCCAGGTATACATATGCATGAACAGATTTTACTATGAATCAAGTAGAAACTGGCAAAGTGACACAGATTCCATATTAATAGTGATTTTCACCCATTGTGACTGTTTAGTAATTCACATGTAAATACTGCAGTGTTCTAGCGGCTGCTTTTACAGCTGAAAAACAGCTGCAGTCCTTTAGTAAATTTGGCCCTCAGTGTGCAGTCTGCTACTCAACAAGCCAACAGTTAAAAATGATGCCGCTCAAAGTATCAAAGCAACTAGTTTGCCCAGGTGTCAACAAAAGTCCACCTTTGGCTGGAGTCTGCTGATACCATTACTGAGGCATGCTGCATGCTGCACCAAAGAAATTTTGTACATTTCATCTTTGTCATCGAGTCTTGGACGACATCACACCTAGTCAAATTAGAGGTTTGACTAGGTGTGACAAATTGACAAATTAGAGGGTTGTTAGAGGTTGTTGATTTCCCATTCAGACATAACTGACAAATTAGAGAGAGAGAGAAAAATCAAATAGAAGGGTACAAAAAAGAGGGTCGGGAAGGGGTAGAGAAGGAGGAATTGGCAAAGCACGATGGGAGTTCAGGGATGTGGCAAAAAAAAAACCAAGATGTATAACAGCAAAACAGTTTGTTTAGAAATATTTCTTGCTGATATTTGTTTAAAACCCCAGTCTTTTAAGGGGATGGCATTTACTAGCAGCACTGAAAGTTTAAAGTGGAGGATTTTAGTAAAGATTTGATGCTCAGTACGGAAATCAGACACTTTTCTCCTTGAAAGTCAAATATGTTGTTTTCCATTGTTTCCTCACATGTGTAAGCCATATGCCGAGAATTCTGGGAATAATGCTTGATTTAATTGAAATTTTGTCCAAATGAGAGACCAAAGGAAGTGTGGGTACAGACCAGGATTTCTGCTTCTGAGTGTTTATCCCAGAAATAGCAGAGATGAAGTTTGAATGTCCTCATGTGTCCCCATTGAACTAAGTGATCCCACTTAGTTTCAGTGCTGTTAGAAGTCAGAGACCATGCCTTCAGCACCAAAGCAAAGCTACCTAAAATTCAAACCTGATATACAGAAAAACCACAGCATGCTTTGTCCTTCACTTTTAACAAAATTGTTACATATTTGTACTGTTTAACTCAAATCTGTAGGACACATTACATGCTACCCTTCATCTGGAGCTCAGTCAGATTGCATTCTGGAAAAATGCCATCAGGTATCTGGCCCTTAATCGTTTGTGCATATATCTGCAATGAGCTGTCGCTCTCAGATAGTCTCATCCAACCGAATGTGAAGGAAACCTGTAAAACTCTGAGAGGGCTGATGAAGCCAAGCTCAAGCATAGTAAGGACAGATGGAATACTCACATCACAGAGAATATGAAATGTCTTTTAATTTCTTTGCTTATGTGGACCAAAATGGAGAGGACTCCCATAGATTCATAGACACATAACAAAGAAGATATTAATGCGCAAACTTAAAATGAGGATTTTCATTCCTCAAACACACTCAAGTTACCGAACAGTAAAAAGGCAATGCGAAATAACCCATGTGTGTACATATATCCAAGACCACGTTGCAGTTGCAGCTTCTTTTCCCTCTACCCTTTTCGCCTCTCGTGTGCCCTTTCACCTGTAGAAATTTCTGACCTTTGACCTCCTGTGCAGGGTCAATCTCCTGGGTGACCGCGACCCCAGCTGACGTAGTAAAGAGTCGTCTGCAGGCAGACGCCCTACAGCAGAGGAAGTACAGAGGCATCGTGCACTGCATCATAAAGAGTTACCAGACAGAGGGCCTGCAGGTAAGCTTAACCAGACAGGGAATCTGCAGGTAAGCTTAACCAGACAGAGGGCCTGCAGGTAAGCTTAACCAGACAGGGAATCTGCAGGTAAGCTTAACCAGACTGGGAGAAACTATCATTTAAGAGTGGCTGTGAGGAACTTAATGACCTTCCACTCTGACAGTGCTCTGATAAAACAGTCAGTACAAAAAGTTCAGCTCAGGTGAGCAGGCAGCAGGTGAGACAGACAGAGTGTTGGCTGACCTTTTTATGGTTCCTGTGGCTGTTGACCTGCCTGTGTGAGAGGAGAGAAAGGGAAGCATTGAGAGGAAGAGATACTTCCGTCATAAACCTGTAGTCATAAACCCTATATCTCTTTAAATGCACATTAAGGAAATAGGCTCATACAACCACTCTGGACCAGATTTGTCAAATCTTTCAGCATGTGTTAACATTTTTGTACATGCAATTTAAGTCACATGACTTTTGATTGGACCTCAGCCAGTCTAATTTTTTTTGTACCTTTTTGTATGTGCTAGTGTGGTTTTGCCTGTGATAAATGCTTCAGTAAATTAGGCCTCATGTGCAAGTTTATTAATTATTATTTAGAAAATATAAATGCAGGTGTGAACAGTGCCTGAATATAATGTGAGTATTGATTGCAATTGAAACTGGCGTAATTTGTAGTGAACTTTGTGAGCTTACATGTCCTAGCCTAACCAATCTTATATGTGCATAGCCTGGTTCTGCCATGGGTACCAGCATGGGTACTAGCATGGATAAATACTTTAAGTCTCCACTTAGGCAGGATAACAGAAGAAAAGCAAGCTAATATTAACTTAGCAGGTTTTCCTTTCGTTAGCTCACCATCAAAATGTTTCTGTTAAATGTCAGATAAGTTACTACTAAACACTGTTTAAGTGTTCAGTAACGTTTTGATTATCTAGCTAGCTATGTGGTGATTGAGGTTGGAAGTACTCCCTTCAAGAAATGGATATTGAAATTCTACATGATGTTGTGAAAGGTTGCAGTTGTTTTTTGTTGGAGAGTTTTGTAATATTGGTGCATGGTGTTGTAAATGGCAGGAATTTGTCTTAAGAATTTCCATTAATTCAACATTGGAAGTAAGAATTAAAATTCACCATTTTAATTTCAAAAGGAATACACTGCATGCACTGCCATATATTACATATTACAAATGAATTACACATAAATGATTAATACAAGAAAAAGAATGATAGATTTAACAGCAATTTTGCTGAATACGGATATATTAGTTGTGAAGTAGTTAATAAAAATACCATTCATCTTTTTCCATGAAATTGAAAACCCACATCTCTTGCCTTGTAGGTCTTTTTCCGTGGAGCAACAGTGAATGCTGTTCGGGGTTTCCCAATGAGTGCCACAATGTTTCTGAGCTATGAACTCTCCCTCAAGTTCTTCAGGAGCCTGTACTAGGCCCTGTGCCTCCCTCTGTTGCCACGGTTGAAGGGAGACTGAGGTGTCATGAAACAAAAAAACACTCATAAGCTATCAGGGCACATAGGCTTTGACCAGTTTCTACACAGGGAATCTTCTTTAGTTTGGCTCAAACACATGACTGTGGATCCACCAGTTCCTCAAGTTCCAGTTCCACAGGTTCATGACACCTCACTGTCACCTTAGCGGGGGCCATAGAACTGACCTGAAAAGCTTAATTTTCTTGCTGTATCTGAGTGAGGCAAGGGACATCCGCAATGTGTTTTTCACTGTTACTGAAAAACGAAGAAAAGGGAGTTGCCATTTTTCACACGCTTCTTATATTAAGAAAGCAACAAAACAAGTTATAATATATACATATGTGAATATGTTTACAACAGACTAAAACGCATGTCTGTGCACAATCAACAAAATAAAGCCGTATTTTGTCTGTATATAAATATTTGAATATAAAAATTGCAGGTATGTTATACATATTGTGTATGTTTGCTAACATTAATGATACTGCTTGAATGTAAAAACAATTCATAAAGTAAGTCTAATTTTATTCAGCAGAGCTATCAAAGTCTTCCTTGTTAATATGGACAATGCTATTGTGTAAGTGATGATTCTACCAATCCTTGGAAATTCTCTTAATACATACAAAATATTAAATTTTTTATTGTTTATGCACCATATCTTATTTTAGAATGTGAGGAATAAAAAATTCCCAAAAAACAGAAAGGTAACATGCTGTGTGGCTTAACATTTATTGTGTCCTTCATTTGTCCTCCTCTTCAAGATTTCTGAAAATGCAATGGGATCCACCACTGCAAAAAGAGAGCCTTTTCGATGTGAAAGCCCTGCCACTTTGGCACAGGAAGTGGGACGTGAGTGCAGTCTGAAGCTGACTCCATAGTGAGCGCAGTCTGAAGCTGACTCCATAGTGAGCGCAGTCTGAAGCTGACTCCATAGTGAGCGCAGTCTGAAGCTGACTCCATAGTGACTGCAGTCTGAAGCTGACTCCATAGTGAGCGCAGTCTGAAGCTGACTCCATAGTGAGCGCAGTCTGAAGCTGACTCCATAGTGAGCGCAGTCTGAAGCTGACTCCATAGTGACTGCAGTCTGAAGCTGACTCCATAGTGAGCGCAGTCTGAAGCTGACTCCATAGTGAGCGCAGTCTGAAGCTGACTCCATAGTGAGCGCAGTCTGAAGCTGACTCCATAGTGACTGCAGTCTGAAGCTGACTCCATAGTGAGCGCAGTCTGAAGCTGACTCCATAGTGAGCGCAGTCTGAAGCTGACTCCATAGTGACTGCAGTCTGAAGCTGACTCCATAGTGAGTGCAGTCTGAAGCTGACATGTTAATGCCCTATTTCATGTATGTGCACTCCAGCCTCCACACAGCCCCCCTCCCAAACATAAATGGAATTATGAAAATACCCAGCAGCCTCAGCACAATCAGCGTTCTGTACACTCAGGCTCCTCCCTATCTGCGTGTGTGGCAGCACAATGTGCTGTCCGTGTGAGAGCACTATGGAAAACTGAAAACTGGGAAAAACATTTCTATAGACAGGAATGGTAAGAGCTCTGTGACAAGTGATTGGGGTTTTCAGTGAACAGTGAGGGGAGATTGGAGGGGTCTTAGAGAGGCCTGAGTTGGGATAGGCCCACACTGGGAGCTGCTTTATGCACTGAGCAGAGGGAGCTGTAAATCACCAGGACTGTTGTTTTCTGCTATGGCCTGCTGTGAGGGGTTCTGCTGTGAGGGGTTCTGCTGTGAGGGGTTCTGCTGTGAGGGGTTCTGCTGTGAGGGGTTCTGCTGTGAGGGGTTCTGCTGTGAGGGGTTCTGCTGTGAGGGTTTCTGCTGTGAGGGGTTCTGCTGTGAGGGGTTCTGCTGTGAGGGGTTCTGCTGTGAGGGGTTCTGCTGTGAGGGGTTCTGCTGTGAGGGGTTCTGCTGTGAGGGGTTCTGCTGTGAGGGTTTCTGCTGTGAGGGGTTCTGCTGTTAGGGGTTCTGCTGTGAGGGGTTCTGCTGTGAGGGGTTCTACTGTGAGGGGTTCTGCTGTGAGGGGTTCTGCTGTGAGGGGTTCTGCTGTGAGGGGTTCTGCTGTGAGGGGTTCTGCTGTGAGGGGTTCTGCTGTGAGGGGTTCTGCTGTGAGGGGTTCTGCTGTGAGGGGTTCTGCTGTGAGGGGTTCTGCTGTGAGGGGTTCTGCTGTGAGGGGTTCTGCTGTAAGGGGTTCTGCTGTGAGGGGTTCTGCTGTGAGGGGTTCTGGTGTGAGGGGTTCTGCTGTGAGGGGTTCTGCTGTGAGGGGTTCTGCTGTGAGGGGTTCTGCTGTAAGGGGTTCTGCTGTGAGGGGTTCTGCTGTGAGGGGTTCTGCTGTGAGGGGTTCTGCTGTGAGGGGTTCTGCTGTGAGGGGTTCTGCTGTGAGGGGTTCTGCTGTGAGGGGTTCTGCTGTGAGGGTTTCTGCTGTGAGGGGTTCTGCTGTGAGGGTTTCTGCTGTGAGGGGTTCTGCTGTGAGGGGTTCTGCTGTGAGGGGTTCTGCTGTGAGGGTTTCTACTGTGAGGGGTTCTGCTGTGAGGGGTTCTGCTGTGAGGGGTTCTGCTGTGAGGGGTTCTGCTGTGAGGGGTTCTGCTGTGAGGGTTTCTGCTGTGAGGGGTTCTGTTGTGAGGGGTTCTGCTGTAAGGGGTTCTGCTGTGAGGGGTTCTGCTGTGAGGGGTTCTGCTGTGAGGGGTTCTGCTGTGAGGGGTTCTACTGTGAGGGGTTCTGTGTATTTTACAGGATTTCTACTGTAAGATATTCACTGAACTTTCACAGGTTTTCTTCATTTCTTTAGTAGAACATCAGTGCAGCTCAAGGTACAACTGAAAAGTCCTTGTGAAGGATACATTGAAAAATTACCCTGAAGTTGCTACAAAGTGGCTGATTGCGGATGAATGTACTGTGCATTAATGCACTTGCACACTGTTTTTGTATGGAGAGAACACAACAGTTTCTCTGTATTACTTAAGCGGAGATAAGTTCTATCTCCTGTCTGGGGAAAGGTGATAACGTGCACAGCATGGAAGGTTGTGTGTTCACACAAGGAACAGTAGCGCACAAGCCAGGTTTTATTCTGCACGTTTTCAGAACTTCTACGCTGGATCACTTTCACGCCACTGTGAGAACTCTGGCACAGATATGTACATTGACGGCAGTATAGGATGTTTTATCCATCTGGTAATTTTCCACAGGCCAGTTTTTGAGCCAGAGATGTGATGTATTATTTTGTGGTAACATTTTTGATGTAGAGCCATAACATTCAGAACTGTAACCATCACATTCAGAATTTCCTTATCAGTAATCACCAAGCAACAGCAATTAACATAGGAATTCCCCATTCCCATCCCGCCCCCTCTCATTTGCCCACCTAATTTTCTCCGAATGTAACCTGCTCAGGGATGACCTGTCTCTCCACTGGAAACTGCTGTGTGGGAAGTGTGTCCTTGCACAAAATGTCCACCATGCATCCCCCAGGTGGGCGCCACACAGCAGAGGTTGAGGTGACTGTAAAGCGCTTTGCTTTTCAGGATTAATGGTTATCAGTCATACTCTGCAATCACAGTGATAAAGCAGTATTACATTGGTACAGCATGTTTACTGGAACACATTTTAAATGACTCTCCAAAATATGAGAGTTTAACAGCCATGAGGACAACGGGTTTGTTGCATGTATTCCTATGTCCTGTGGGTGGCAGTGTTTCCTAGAAAAAGAAAATAAGCAATATTGTCAGAAGGGCTGCATATTTTACCTATCTGTCAATATAGAGTCACAAATATGAAGTATTTACATTTTTTGGTATAAAATTCAATTTGAATTTTTTTGTTTTAATTGCAATTGATTATTGTTTTTTTCTGACTTTAATTTGGTGAGGGAATAATCTGATATGGGAACACAAGCCTCAGTACTTATAATGTTCATAGGAAGGTGACACAAAGTGTGGGCCTGAATTATTTGTTTTTAACTTGCATAAATGAAAGGACGGAACAGTGTAAAATATAAATGTGGAGTTGAAAATAGCATACATATAAAATATTTGTGATATCTTAGACATTATGGAGGGCTTAAAGCAGCTGCAGATGGCTGTGACAGGCTGGCAGAGTGGTGTGTGTAAACCCAAAGCCATCTGCTAAGCATCCAGCCAGGGAAGATCACACAGATCTCCGTCCCCTCCATTTCATGGCACCAGCTCTCATCTTTTCCATTAGAGCACAACAACCATTAAGATGAGGCTTTTCTGCTGGAAAATCAGTTATCACAAAAATCTGGTACGAAGATATTTAGTGGATTTATTTTGCACTGACAGTTATCAGAAAGTATTCCTTTTTATTCTCTATGCGTGATGTAACTGGGCAGCTTCTTTAGAAATAAACTGTGCGGCTTGATCATTTTAGACAGAGTTCAGGCATTGCACTCTGCCATAGCAGAAACACTTTCTCTCCTTCATTTCTCTGCCAGGTGACAGCACTGTGGAATCAGGTTGGATGGTTTGTAGAGCAGAGAAAGTGGAAGCCAATCAGTGCTGATCTTTTGTGTGACAGCGGTGAGATGTTTTTTAAATTGATATGATCATGGTATACCTCCGCTCTGATTGGCCACTGCACTGGCCATTGTGTGTGGGTTGAGTGTGAGCTGACTGTGTGATGGGGCTGTGAGGGTGATATGGACATGTGTCCTGGCTCTGGCTGCTCTTTTTGTGGGTGATACCAGCATCAGTGGCTGTGATGGAGCTGTGTCTATGCATACACAATAATAAATCATGTTTACACACATTATGAATTCAATATCTTCTCATCTAACTTGTTTATTCAGTTGAAAATGATTTGCTATTGTTAAATTATCGAAATTTGACATGTTTATGTTACATCTCTGTCACTTATTTTCAGGGATGAGAAGGTTTTATCATTAAACATGGAATGAAAACATCACAGACAGAGGGCACCTGGTCTCAGAGCTCTTACTGTGAATAGGTTATGAAGTCACAGTGTACACTAATGGCATGCCCTAATGGCAGTGGCATATACAGACGTTTGTAGACTCTGTCATCTTGCTGAAGGTTTTGGTCAGTGATACTGTATGACCTGTCATCTTGCTGAAGGTTTTGGTCAGTGATACTGTATGACCTGTCGTCTTGCTGAAGGTTTTGGTCAGTGATACTGTATGACCACATTAAAGAGCATTTGCCAGCCATCCCACCTTTGCAGAAAACATTTGACTGTGGATATTTTTTGTTTTTTCCTAATATCTCTTTATTATGAGTGCCTTTATTTCCTTCTTATAGGTGTAAATTAAGCCAGAATTGGGAAAAATATTTTATGTAAACACACTTTGTTATGTGTTACAATTATGTGAGTACATAATTGGTGAGGGGGTGAGAGGTCTGGTATAGAATCTGCTATAAAATCGTATTATTTGTTTCTGTTCCTGTGACATAAGGACAGTGTTAACATGATGGCATCTTCTCTTCCAGACCAGTGTGCTGAGAGACTGTCTATTTGATTATGCTTATGTTGGATGTTTACCTTTTGGTTGGTTTGTGCAACAGAAAGCTGACATTGTGAATTAATAATTAATGCTCAGTAATGCCCTCCTCCCCCCCCCCCCCCCCCCCCCCCCCCACCCGACATTGGAGGCTCGGGTACAGACGGTGCCTTTGCTAATTACTGTCTGAAAAGTGGCTCAGCATTGGCTGCCTCCATGGCCCTCTGCGCAGGGGGCCCAGTGGCCAGCCATGCAGCAAATGAGCTTCAGGGGGAGCATCTGTAGCTGTGGATCGCTCCAAAAGGATGGCGGTTCGGCACAGTGTTCCACTTTAGGGTTCTAACCCTAACCCTAACCCTAACCCAAAAGGATGGCGGTTCGGCACAGTGTTCCACTTTAGGGTTCTAACCCTAACCCTAACCCTGACCCTAACCCTAACCCTAACCCTAACCCTAACCCTAACCCAAAAGGATGGCGGTTCGGCACAGTGTTCCACTTTAGGGTTCTAACCCTAACCCTAACCCTAACCCAAAAGGATGGCGGTTCGGCACAGTGTTCCACTTTCCTTTCTGCCATAACCCCCCACTCACCCCCCACCCCCCCGATCTCCACCATGCTCTGCCTTTGGGCTGCAGCAGCAGGTGTGGGTGGAGGGTCTGGAAAACCATCTCTGCTGCTGCTTTTCTCGCATATTGCTCTGTGGAGATGTCCACTCAGACTCACTTTCACAAAGGAAAAGCATTCGTTTCCAGGCAGTTATCCAGCAAATTCACAATACGTCTGTTTTGAATAAACCAGCTTTGTGCGTTTAAGCTTTCTTCTTCATCATCTTTTTTCTTGAAAATTTTTTGCCAGCCTCCAACTAGAGCATCAACATTTATTCAGCTTCCTATTGTTACTTTAGTCAGGAGAACATGCATGCTCTACACAAAATAACACTTAAGAGCATGCATGCTCTACACAAAAAACACTTAAGAGCATGCATGCTCTACACAAAAAAACACTTAAGAGCATGCATGCGCTACACAAAAAACACTTAAGAGCATGCATGCTCTACACAAAAAACACTTAAGAGCATGCATGCTCTACACAAAAAACACTTAAGAGCATGCATGCTTTACACAAAAAACACTTAAGAGCATGAATGCTCTACACAAAAAACACTTAAGAGCATGAATGCTTTACACAAAAAACACTTAAGAGCATGCATGCTCTACACAAAAAACACTTAAGAGCATGAATGCTTTACACAAAAAACACTTAAGAGCATGCATTCTTTGCACAAAAAAACACTTAAGTAATTTGTTGTTTTTCATTTGGTGTATATGATATATGAACAAAAAACATCAACAAATGAACAAAAAGCATGAGCAAATGTTTTATTTCAAACAGTTCTGTAGATTTGCTGAACACCTGGTGTTTTACCTTTTTTCTTACACTTAGTGTTCTATATACAAGATTGTGATAGTCTTACAGCATCACCTCATGAAGCTAATGCATGACCCTGTCACAGTCAAATGCTTAAGTAATCACACACCTTCACTAGTTATCACAGCAACATGACATCTACAGCAGGGACGTCCCCTGAGTGAACCACAGGTCATCACCACCAGGCACAGACATCTTCACAGCAATATTATGAATCCAGTATTTTATTTCAGGATGTAATGAGGAGAGCCAGGGACTCATTACCCCCCCCCCCCCACCACACCCTGCTTGCCTGAGTATAGTCTCATTAGAACATTGCTGCTCAAAGAGAAAGCTATGCATTCTTTGTTATGCTGTGTTTTATTTTGCCATGTTATTGGCTTCTCTAATAAACCATTTAGATAAAAAAGAAAAGAGAGGGTACATTTCCCCCTTTTTCTCTTACAGTATTGTGTGATTTTGTTCCTATGAAAATACTTCAGTCAGTATGTGTTTCCATACACATCTCTTTTCCACACATTCCTTCTAGATAAAAGAAAGCACTATCTAATATGAAAAATCCCTATAGGACCCTCAGTAAACTTTAACATTTACTTGTGAAATTATAAAACACATTGCTAACAGGCAAACTGTGAGACACTCATCTTTCTGTCAGATAAAAAGCACATATTCAGGCACATAGTTTTATGTACAGATTCAACATCCGGCCTGATGGGCACACACACAAACTGCTCAGACTGTCTTATGTATTACAGTGGTTTTCTGGTTGAAAAGCTCACTGAAAAAGGCAATTATTAATATTTCCCCTCACAGCTCACGTCAAAACAGAATATGAACGGAATTTGCTCAGTCAATGAAAAAACACCTCCCGGACAGTTGATTGCAGATCGCTCAGCATGAGAACGAGGCTAATCGCCAGCGTATTGCTGGGTGGGCGGTCAGCTCGTCATGCACCTGGGAAAACAGCAGCCTATTAATGGAGTTTGTTTGGTGTGGTAGACCAATAGTAGAACTGCTAATTCCTTATTTTAGGGTATTTGTGCATTTTGTGAGGGGAGTACCATATTTTGCTCCGAACCTAGAGGAAGATGAAAGGAATGTTTTTGGGCCATTGTATATTTCACCTCAGTTCTGTGCATTAGTTACTCCACTATGAGATGAAAAAAACCATGAAAAATGTCTGTTTAATGCTGTTTTGTATTATCTTTTTCTATCATAACTCTGAGGCCTTTCTCATAAAAAGAGAGCAAATACAGGCCCCAAACATGTCAATTCCAAATTAGATACATGTATAGCAGTATGTGTCAGGTAGCATATACAAAGTGAACATTCTTTAAGATGACACCTTTTGTTTCACTGGCAGCAGTGGTCTACAGTTACATTTAAAGAGACAGCACTGTTCAGTAACCTTATTTTCTCATATGTGGTTTTGCAATAATATGGGTTAACAAGGTGTTGTTCACTTAGTATTGACAGTTTATAAATAAGATTGTTAGAAAGCAGAGCTGCCCCTCTGTAAGTCTATACATGCTCTAGAGTCAAAGCACCACCATAAGGAAATGAAAAAGAAATGAAAGAGCAAGCTGCAATTATGGCCATGATTCCAACAGAACTCAAGTGTGAGATGAATGTTATAAATGTGCTTTCACAACAGCTTTCGATCTTCGATCACATGGATGCACACAGCTGGAATCTTCAGTGCTGGATGGGCAGAACTTATTGGGATAGAGTAGACCTAACTGTTGTTCATGGACTTCTGAGAGGTAAATGTTGCCAGCTTGTACTGATAAAAACAGGAAGACAGCAGCTGGACAATTGTTTTGTGGGCAGGGAAATTCTGTGTGCCTCCACAGCAGCCCCAGCTGACACACAAGCATCCCACACTTCCTTTTGAACAGACATTTTTATGGAGCTGGTTGCTGGATTTTATCACAGAAGGTGACATTATTGGCAACTAAAGGTAATCAAATCGGTACAGCTCATGACTTTCAAGTCTTTTGGGATTGCTTTTCTCAATCACCCCATGAGTTAGTATAACAAAATGAATCTTCTGTCTTGCCCTAATTTTCCATTTAAGTGACGTTTCAGGAATGATGTACGCTGAAGCTTCTTTTAAGTGAGGTGTTTTGTGGCAGGCTTTAGGTTTGCATGAAGCATTACTGTTCAAGGTGTCCTGTTAGCGATCACACACTTATTTTTAACATTAATTCCAAGATGTTAATGCATTTACACATGAGTCCTTGCAGATGTCACTGATCTAAAATGTCACCTCAGAATAAAATCCACGATAATCTTGCTCTGAGTGGGTCACACAATATGTTAGGTGTGGTAAGCCATGTTTGATATCAGAGGAAACCCTAAGAACGTCTGGCAGGCCAGAAAGCTGAGCACACTTATGAGATTGTGTTGCCAAAAAAAGTAATGTTTTTCTGCAAAATAATGACCAGATTTACTTTTGCAGCAGTTTATATTAGTATGCAAAATGAAGATTGAAATCTTGAGAATATTTGGAGAATCCTTTCCATGTTGACACTGATATGGGCACTGTGAGATGGGGTCTCAGCTGGTGAAGTGTGCTAGGTACAGTTTCAGGGTCTCTCACTGTGTGGGGTTACAGCTGGCGAAGTGTGCTAGGTACAGTTGCAGGGTCTCTCACTGTGTGGGGTCTCAGCTGGCGAAGTGTGCTAGGTACAGTTGCAGGGTCTCCCACTGTGTGGGGCTTCAGCTGGCAGAGTGTGCTTAGTACAGTTGCAGGGTCTCCCACTTTGTGGGGTTTCAGCTGGCGAAGTGTGCTAGGTACAGTTCAGGGTCTAGAGCTAATGTCTCTGGAGGCTGCATCAGTAACCAGCCAATCTCCTGCACTGACTTCAGGGACCAGCATGAAATAGATCTATGCATACTGAGCTCTGTTAAACTAAATTGAATTGCAGCTGCATCACAGAGCCAAACCTTTTTAAATGCAAATTTTGTACACATTACCTCACATGCACATTATACTTAGGGCTTTAGCTGAGAATCTTCTCCAGAGTGACTTAAAAAAGACTGTGTTATAGGTGTAGGCAATGAACAAGACAAAAATGTTACCAAAACAACCAATAGTAGTGGTAATATTTATCAAAGTGACACATGACACAGATATAGTGGATGTAAGGCTATAGTGAAAAATGTGAATGATACAGATATAGTCAAACCAAACATATACTCAGAGTTCACAATTAGTTGAGTCAAGATGCACCTTAATTATTGTAGACAGGATTATTTGAACCAAGATTCAATCTAAACAATTCATATCATAGCCTATCATATCAAAGCAATTTTTCTTGCTTTTCTTTGACACCCATGAATTCAAAAATGCACATGTGATAAATTTGGAAGTTGACCACTATTACAAACACAATACAGATCTTGACATTTTTGTGCATTAAAGAATCTGAATTTTATGATAGTATTTGTCAGGAGGCTTACGTCAGTGACACTTTCAATTGACCAAAGTAAAGTCCATTGGGTGTATATATTCACTTATTTCTGGAATCCCCCTCTGTAAACTTTCAGGTATTCTGTGATTTTCAGTAATTTCGAGAGATTAACCAAACCAAGTAGTACATTTGCATTCGTATGAACAAACATTGTAACTGAAAACACTGTGAGTTATGTACCTACACTAGACACATAGCACAAAATGGCTGATGACTCTAGTACAGGCAACTTCAAAAAGCTTTAAAATCTTTTTTCCAGACCTGCATGTTTAAAAGACCAGTACAAGTTCTTTCATGAGTGAATCATTTAGTTATGACTGACAAATAATAAACAATTTTGTTTAGTATTAAGAAGTACTGAAAAAACAGCCCTGATCAGAGATATAAATAATGCAGGAAAATAACAGACATAAGGCAATTGCATGTTTGTCCCATCAAGAAACTAGTCACGGCACACAACAACTCAATTTAGTAACGATGATGAAGCCATTTAAGAAAAAAATTGTGATGGAGAGACATCCAAGTATGATTCATCATATTGCTCTGGTCCCTTTTCTGAATGGGAAAGTAGCTTATCACAACAGGAAGTGGCAGGCTGCGTGGCGATGAAGGTGAGAACTGACTGTGTTGGTCGCTTGGTCATCAATGTCTGTGATGAAAAATCCAGGCACTTCCAGTGCCTCTTCCTCCAGCCTCCGCTGTGCTTAAAATTAGCCATTGTGGAGGGGTGTGTGTAAGTGCGAGGGGGGTGCAATCCGTCAGAGAGATTGCCACTTGGCAGGATGGGTGGTGGGGGCTTGGATCAGGCGGAATGCCATAAAATATTCAAACTCTTATATGACTCTGTCAGCAGCAATGTGCTGAGAATGATGTACTCTTTCAGAACCTCCATTACTGCAGTATATTCTCCACCCCCAGTTACTGCAGCATATTCTCCACCCCCAGTTACTGCAGCATATTCTCCACCCCCAGTTACTGCAGCATACTCTCCACCCCCAGTTACTGCAGCATACTCTCCACCTGCAGTTACTGCAGCATACTCTCCACCCCCAGTTACTGCAGCATATTCTCCACCTGCAGTTACTGCAGCATACTCTCCACCCCCAGTTACTGCAGCATACTCTCCACCCGCAGTTACTGCAGCATACTCTCCACCCGCAGTTACTGCAGCATACTCTCCACCCCCAGTTACTGCAGCATACTCTCCACCCCCAGTTACTGCAGCATATTCTCCACCCCCAGTTACTGCAGTATATTCTCCACCCCCAGTTACTGCAGCATATTCTCCACCCCCAGTTACTGCAGCATACTCTCCACCCCCAGTTACTGCAGCACTTACTTCTCCACCCCCAGTTACTGCAGCATATTCTCCACCCCCAGTTACTGCAGCATACTCTCCACCCCCAGTTACTGCAGCATATTCTCCACCCCCAGTTACTGCAGTATATTCTCCACCCCAGTTACTGCAGCATATTCTCCACCCCCAGATATTGCAGCATACTCTCCACCCCCAGTTACTGCAGCATATTCTCCACCCCCAGTTACTGCAGCATACTCTCCACCTCCAGTTACTGCAGCATATTCTCCACCCCCAGTTACTGCAGCATACTCTCCACCCCCAGTTACTGCAGCATACTCTCCACCCCCAGTTACTGCAGCATACTCTCCACCCCCAGTTACTGCAGCATATTCTCCACCTGCAGTTACTGCAGCATACTCTCCACCCCCAGTTACTGCAGCATACTCTCCACCCCCAGTTACTGCAGCATACTCTCCACCCCCAGTTACTGCAGCATACTCTCCACCCCCAGTTACTGCAGCATATTCTCCACCCCCAGTTACTGCAGCATATTCTCCACCCCCAGTTACTGCAGCATATTCTCCACCCCCAGTTACTGCAGCATATTCTCCACCCCCAGTTACTGCAGCATACTCTCCACCCCCAGTTACTGCAGCATATTCTCCACCCCCAGTTACTGCAGTATATTCTCCACCCCCAGTTACTGCAGCATATTCTCCACCCCCAGTTACTGCAGCATACTCTCCACCTGCAGTTACTGCAGCATATTCTCCACCCCCAGTTACTGCAGTATATTCTCCACCCCCAGTTACTGCAGCATACTCTCCACCCCCAGTTACTGCAGCATATTCTCCACCCCCAGTTACTGCAGCATATTCTCCACCCCCAGTTACTGCAGCATACTCTCCACCCCCAGTTACTGCAGCATACTCTCCACCCCCAGTTACTGCAGCATATTCTCCACCCCCAGTTACTGCAGCATACTCTCCACCCGCAGTTACTGCAGCATATTCTCCACCCCCAGTTACTGCAGCATATTCTCCACCCCCAGTTACTGCAGCATACTCTCCACCCCCAGTTACTGCAGCATACTCTCCACCTGCAGTTACTGCAGCATACTCTCCACCCCCAGTTACTGCAGTATATTCTCCACCCCCAGTTACTGCAGCATACTCTCCACCCCAGTTACTGCAGCATATTCTCCACCCCCAGTTACTGCAGCATATTCTCCACCCCC
Organism: Albula glossodonta; assembly: GCA_019788955.1. Classification (NCBI taxonomy): domain Eukaryota; kingdom Metazoa; phylum Chordata; class Actinopteri; order Albuliformes; family Albulidae; genus Albula; species Albula glossodonta. The sequence continues at coordinate 116,773 of JAFBMS010000427.1, forward strand.
AGTTACTGCAGCATACTCTCCACCCCCAGTTACTGCAGCATACTCTCCACCCCCAGTTACTGCAGCATACTCTCCACCCCCAGTTACTGCAGTATATTCTCCACCCCCAGTTACTGCAGCATACTCTCCACCCGCAGTTACTGCAGCATATTCTCCACCCCCAGTTACTGCAGCATATTCTCCACCCCCAGTTACTACAGCATACTCTCCACCCCCAGTTACTGCAGTATATTCTCCACCCGCAGTTACTGCAGCATATTCTCCACCCCCAGTTACTGCAGCATATTCTCCACCCCCAGTTACTGCAGTATATTCTCCACCCCCAGTTACTGCAGCATATTCTCCACCCCCAGTTACTGCAGCATACTCTCCACCTCCAGTTACTGCAGCATACTCTCCACCCCCAGTTACTGCAGCATATTCTCCACCCCCAGTTACTGCAGCATATTCTCCACCCCCAGTTACTGCAGCATATTCTCCACCCCCTGCATTACTGCAGCATACTCTCCACCCGCAGTTACTGCAGCATATTCTCCACCCCCAGTTACTGCAGCATATTCTCCACCCCCAGTTACTGCAGCATATTCTCCACCCCCAGTTACTACAGCATACTCTCCACCTGCAGTTACTGCAGCATACTCGCCACCCCCAGTTACTGCAGCATATTCTCCACCTGCAGTTACTGCAGCATACTCTCCACCCCCAGTTACTGCAGCATACTCTCCACCCCCAGTTACTGCAGCATACTCTCCACCCCCAGTTACTGCAGCATACTCTCCACCCCCAGTAACTACAGGGGTCCAATCCAGTACCATGAACATAAAACAATGTCAGCATTAGCGGAACAATTGGTGTGAAGTGGATGGATGGAAGTAAATCTTACCAAAAGCAGTTTTGAATGCTTTTATTCACACTTTTTTTGCAAAATGTTTCAAACAGAGAGACATACTGAGTATATGTATGTATAAACAGATATGTAAAAGCCAAATTCCTCACATCTGGTAAATTATAAATCCGCAAGTCTGCTTGTGAACCAATTTATACTGATGTCAAAATGTTCACCAAAATGTTTTTTACAGAAACCGAACAGGCCCTTTCCCCAACTGATGTTCCAACTGATTGCACGAGATGTTCCCTTTTATCTTTTGGAATTTTTTTTTTATTTCATTATATACAAGATAGCAGTGTACAAATAGAACAGCTTTGAAATGGTCATTATGTAAGCCTAACTATGGCAGTAAAGTCGACCCCCGCTCTGTTGTCTCTCCAGTATGCCCTGGCTGTGGAATTGATGGGAACTGATTCTACTTTAAAGGACCTGGAACAGATTTCGCCAGTGGCACATATAGGAAAAGTAGAGCTTATTTCTTTAGTCTGGGGTAGTTAGAAAACAGGAGTGATGAGGCTTTCAATATCAAATATCTTTTTTTTACTCTGGACGTGTGTGTGTGTGTGTGTGTGTGTGTGTGTGCGTGCGTGCGCGTGTGTGCGTGTGTGTGTGTGCATGCGTGTGCGTGCGTGTGTGTGTGCGTGTGTGTGTGTGTGTGCCTGTATGTGTGTATGTGTGAGCATGTGCCCGGGCCTTGTCTGACCTTAGTAGCCTGTGGTTTGTGCAGTAATGGTGCCACCAGCCCCCATTCCCTTCACATCTGCTCCTATTCTGGGGCCAAAATGGAGGGCAGGGAAGCACTGAGTGAGCAGCCATTACTCCTCTGCTTTCTGCGGGCACCCCATTTGTGACTAATTCTCATTTCCCAGTTCCAATGGCTCTCAGAGGCTCTGTTTTATTATTAAAATGGTAATTTTGGCTTGATCGATGATGCCTAATTAGCCTCTGCCTCCTGTCGTCGCCACCTGAGCTGGTGTAGTCGGGACTGTGGCTCCTCCTGCAGACTGAGAGGTCCAGAGCTCTGATTTATGACCTTTTGCCTCGTGCATTTTCTTTTTATTTCACACTTGATGAATATGTGAACATTTACAGTGTTTCCACTGTTCCTTTTTCTGACCTTATATACAAACTAGCTTATAAAAGTATAAATTCATGAGGGTTGACACTAACAAGATGTGTGAGAAAAAAAGAGATCAAAAACTGGGTTATTTTATCAAGTCTTGGGTTTGAAATAATCAATTTTCAAGGAATTAAATTAAATGGTCTGCTTGAGGAAACCAATCACATCATCCAGGACTGTGGCAGAACACAGACAGACATGCTTCATTTTATTTCCACTTTGAACATCAGCCATGCTGGGAAGAGCATTTTTAGAGCACCACACAAACAGCACTCTTAGATCTGTTTAGCTTTTTCTCTGTTATGCTTGGAGGGAAATTAGGAACAAAGTTAATGTCTAATCTGTTTATTTAGACTAAACACAGGACTTTGAATATAAATATTGAATGTTCTTAGCTTCTGTCATATATTGGCAAAAAATAGGGTAAAATATTTACCCTTTTTTAACAACCATGTCATTTCCCAGTGTGAATCCTCACATGTCACCATCTTTTCTTGAGGAGTCTCCAGCAGTGATGTTAGCATCTATGCTACCACCCACTGCTTACTGATGTTAGCATCTATGTTACTACCCACTGCTCACTGATGTTAGCATTTATGTTACTGCCCACTGCTCACTCATGTTAGCATGTATGTTACTGCCCACTGCTCACTCATGTTAGCATTTATGTTACTGCCCACTGCTCACTCATGTTAGCATTTATGTTACTGCCCACTGCTCACGGATGTTAGCTTCTATATGACTGCCAACTGTTTAATGACATTAGCATCTGTATGACTGCCCACTGCTCAGTGATGTTAGCATCTCTCTTACTCCCTGCTGCTCAGTGATGTTAGCATCTCTCTTACTCCCTGCTGCTCACCGATGTTAGCATATGACTGCCCACTGTCTGCCTGCTAACCTTCATTTGTGTAATCAGCATCTCACTGTGCAGTTAAACAAAATGGGTGACCAGGTATCTCCAGACAACATTGCAGCGATAAACATTTGCTTTGGGTGAACTCATACATACACTCTCAAAAAAGGGACGCTAGCTCCAGACATTAAAAGCCTTGGAATATAATTGAAGAGCAGCAGATCCTTCAGCTTGAGCTTGTTTCGACAGCCTCAATTTTACATTTTATGATAAAATCGTACTCACTGAGGCACTCAGGGTCAGATTTACTAAAGATTGCTAAAAAACCTTGGGATTTACATGCAAATTACTGAACAGTTGCAATGGGTGAAAATGGCCTTTTTATGGGTGTGTCCTACCGCAAATATTGGTAAATCGGTCATTAATATTTTGCGACTATTCGTACTCCCTCTACTACATACTAAACTGCAGCTGTGACACAGCTGTGTGCGTGTGTGTGTGTGTGTGTGTGTGTGTGTGTGTGTGTGTGAGTGAGTGAGTGAGTGAATGTGTCCTTTTCTGAAGCTTTAACTCAAGTCAGGGCTGACCCATTTACCATGATAATCCACAAAATGGCCTTAATCAGACCATGCCTGAATTTACAATGTACAGCACTTTTCACACTTGTAATGGTACAGACACAATTTAGAAAGATTTTAAATGATAAAAAATGAAGAATGAGTATAATTCTTCAACACCAGCTGCAGTCATTCTAGCTCTGCTAAATATGACAGAATAAATGTTACTTTTCCTAATCTTTATAAGGAAAAAACAGGATTGGAAAAAGTAGAATTTAAAATGTTCATCTTGTTGCTCTCTATGACAACAGATGCTAAATTGCAATTCTCACCAATCTTTACAATTATGTTTCAAGTAGAAAATAATCATGGGTTTTAATAGAGATAGGAAAGGAGACTGTTGTACTGCAAAGGGAAGGTCCTCGGCACATAGTCCTGTTGCTCCTTCAGTGTGTGCCATTCCATGCCAGGGTGCTGCCCGTAAGACCCATCCACAGAAGTTCATGATCTAATCTGCTCTTTCTTATGCACTCCTAGGCATGCTTGGCGACCATTTTCAGACCCGGTCTGATCGATCGTCCTCATTTGATAAAAATCTAATAACTCACATCCCTCTGAGCTAAGCCCAAGGTCCACATTAAACCTTAATCAGGAAGGATTCATCCACGCTGTCTTATTTTTAGTGGCTGGCTAATAACCAGAGTGCCCCCTCCTCCTCCCCCTTACCTGCCCTTTAGGGCTGTTGGCAGCTTAAAGAACACAAAATGGAGCCATTGTTTAAGATACGCTGGCACCTCTCCCTGGAAACACAGTTATGCCTTGGTATTATGAGAGTTATGCCTTGGTAATTGAATGGCTGACAGGCCTGTACTCAACCTAAACATGTGTGGCAGTGTCTCCTTCCCCACATAAACAAATATGCAATATATATATATGCATTACATGATAAGTACAAGATTACAAATCATACCGCACATGTTTGCCTTTTATGTATTCATGGTCTTCACCCACTGCAGCAAAACTAATGTAAAAACAGTAGTATTTCAGCCACAAAGGTCTTCCTGCTTCCAAGCAACCGGAGCATCTATCCTGCATCAAAAAGGGACAGGAACAGGACATCTGTTTGGTGGAGGCAAACTATGGCATTTAAAAAAAACTACACAAAACACTGAGATACACTTGACTCCTCATTTGGAGTCAGCATCACCTGAGACTCTGTTAGATTCCAGTGCACATCTACAGCCAGTAGAAATAGATGAGGTATCACTAATATTAGCTAGCTAACATTATCAATTACAGAAGGAAATTAAGTGAGTATGTACCTTTCTTATGGAGACGGGAAAACCTTAAAGCTTAGCCTGAGTAAATAATGCCAGTTCTGGCTATACTTTTCATCGTGTAAAGTAAAAAAGTAATTCAAGCCTGAGTCAGGCACAACTGCACTGAAAGTTTAAATTATTTGAACTTTGACCTCCGCTTTAACAGACTTTGTGTGCAATTGAAAGGTGGGAACAGTAGACAAAGATATTAATGGCTGAACTGTTTTGAAAAGTTGTGTCTAAGATAAAGTTTATACGTGCAGTATATACTGTATTGAGTCTTTGCAGTAGATGTCAAAGTGCCGTTTGTGAGTTGTGCTCATCTGTAATGTTATGCAGTAACATTAGCAGGAGTAGCAGGGAAAATATGCTTTAATGATCTGTAATGTTACGTAAAACACACGTAGGTGCTTAGGATCAAGCATAAGGATGTTTTTCGTGATTCTTGAATCACATGATGGTTAAAGAATATTTTGGATGTTTACTGTTATGTCCCCATGGTTACCCCTGTTTGCTCTAATATTGCTTGTCTTGTCTTGTGTTGTTTTTGTCGTTCTTTCTTTATTTTTCAGATGGAATGTAGAAGACGTATATCATCGCCAGACAACATTTTCAGCCGATTCCGAAACAGCTGGATACCTTGACAACCGTCGTTATTAAAACGAGTTAACACCCCTATTATCACCCGGATACCTGATTGGAAGAAGCATTTGAGGATTTCGTGACCATCGCCGAGCAACAATTATAAAGATTTAATTAACGTGGAAACTAGTAGATAATAAACAGAAAAGTTGCGGACAGAAACAAATGTAGAAAGTTAAAACGAAGTGGCTAATGGATAGAACTAGGACTAAATTGGAATTAGCGAGTGTCTTGATAAATGTCTAAAGAAATGTCCTGAGCAATGTCCAGAGAAATAGCTTAGACTATGTTTTATACATATTGGTAAACCATTGTTTGAGTTTCTATATTCCGAACTGCTCAACGGGGTGTTTAGTCGTGTTTGACTATGATCGTGTGATCGTGGTGGCTTAATGTTGCGACCAACTTCGTCTGCTTTGTTATTGCAACACTGTTGGACTTTCGGGTAGCAAATTAAATTGATTCTGAATCATTTCCGTTAGCTGTTTGCACACAGCTGTTGAGGACTTGGGTCCTTGTAAGTAGTTATTGTGGCCACATGTTTTCAAATTGTAATTTTCCTTTCAGGTCCTTGTGGAATAACAAGTACGCATCTAAGAAAAGTGTCTAAACACAATCGGATTGCTTCTCGCAGTTAGGTGGTTTGCGCATGTGCGGTAGCCTGTCATGTGGACATTTTAAATTCGCTGTCAATCATTCCCATTATTTGGGGAATGTTATAGGCGGCCTCAAAGTCATGGGCGGTCAGCAGCTTGTCTTATTCATAGGGTGCTCTTTTGAGGTGTTTGAGCGGCCCTGCTACCATGCCCTTGCAAAACAGGTAGGATAGCTTTTTTTACTGTGCACACTGAATTGATTGTATGCATGACGGTACTCAGCACAGCTCGCGAGCTTGTGAAGCACTGTTGCAGCGCGCATCATGAGAGGAATGGGTGCCCTGGCTGTGTTTTCATCAGGTGCCACGATTTTCCCTACCACCGTGCACAGCTAAACGAACCAACTACGCTTCATTTTGCATCAGGTGCCACGACTTCCCCTACCACTATGCACAACTAAACGAACCAACTACGCGTCATTCTGAAATTGCTTGTGCCATTCGACATCTGTGAACTCAACAAGAATAACTTTCTCCCGCCAGTCCGTGCTACGCATCTTCATCCACAAACAAGTTGTTCTGAGGAGTAGGAGTCATTGCTCCATAAGTAATAGCATCATGTTCTCGCCTTGCCATATCCAAAACATGAGATAAAAATAATTGTGTTAAGTTTATTTGCTTTTTTAAAACCAAAAGCAACAAAATGAAAAGGTTAGCCAGGATTCGTGGCATATCCATTTTAATCAGTGGCAGCCTATGCATGCAGAATCGTTCACTCCACGCATGTAATCCGATTGGCCATTAGGGACGCTCATCAATCCAATCGCTTTTGTAGCGTCCATGTGTACAGCACGATCGGAATGAACCAATCGGACCGATTCTAATTTGATTGGAAAAAAAAGTGTCTCACGTAAACGCAGCTAATGATTAATTGTTTTTGCCCAGCATCTATTCAATACTGAATCGAAAGCATCTCAACATCAGACTATAATTCGACTATAATTCAATCTTGCTTCATCTAAATGAAGCCCAGCTCGAAGTATTACCATTAAAATACTTTTCCAGAAAATCACGGGATGATGAAATTTTCCTTTGGCTTCACAGGTTGGTTGAACACATCACAGTGAATCACAATAAATACAATAATAAATAACACAACATGCACAATACAGACAACAGTTACGGACACGATTCCAGTCTAAATGGTGTTTACGAATTTAGCAAAATTATTGCATTTAGTATGAAAGACGTTTTGTAAATGTTATTGGTTGCTGAAGCGGCTCAATAGCTTCTTCCAGAGGGCAGTTTTATAATTTGCCGGGCTTTTTCTTTCACCTGCGTTTTATAAATACATCCCAGTTGCTTCAGCTCTTTCCCAATAGATTTACTGGCCGTGTTTGTAATATTGGCCTGTCTAGTTTTGTTCTTAGCGCCCAGGTGCCCATACTATGTACACATATTTAAAGGTAAAATACTTTCGAGCTCAGACAATAAGTTTATAATAGAGTTCAGAAATCCCGATCGGAGAACGGGACGTAGTGGACATATTTATAGGTTATATTACCTTCCCAGATACATTAGCCGAAATACCGTACTGTATGTGTACAGTACCTTTGGCAATTTAGTCAATAGAGGTACACTACAGTATCCCGTATAGCTTAGCTAAGTACGTAGTTCTATACAATACGGTGTTCGCGCAGCGTCCGAATCACATAACGTCCTATTTCACAGAACGTATCGTGGACGTTAAGAGACGCATACCTGTACTTCTGCATGCCATGCTAACATACGTCCGACTTACGTCCTTTTCGAGATACAACCGGTCGGTCAGAACGGAACTCGGACGTATATCGGGGAATGGCTGTATGTGCAAATGTTTCAAAATCCGAAAACGCTTGAGAAACACTTCTGGTCCCAGGCATTTCGGAAAAGGGATACTCAGCCTGTATTGTGGGACAGCCACCCTCAATGCAAATATTTTCATGACTGAAATTAGTTTTCCCTCATATTTCCCTCTTTAAGGGCTTTCCAGGTATTCCAGAAATGGTATTTGTGCTTTTTGTACTGCAAGAATATGGAATTATGGGATGTCAAAACCCTGAATTTTGGCCGGTCAGCGCTATACATGCTGGTATTCCATAAAATCATGAGGCAAACTCCGCTACACACCTAAAGACCACGTGCCCCTGGTCTTCCAGTGATCTTTTCCACCAGTGATCTTTTCCTCCTGTACAGCTGAGTCAAACAGTACTGTAAAGTGGAATGCAAATGCGCACTTGAAGTGTTGATTGGACCCATCTTTTTCCAGGCGCATATAATGTCACCGCAGTGTCATGGCCACAGGGCCACTTCCGCGACTCTGGGAATCTGGTGGGCATTCCCCAGCCATCTGTGTCCTGCTGTCTTGCAAGGAATGTGCATCAAAGCTGCAATTTGTGACCTGACCAGTGTGCATGGTGCACTAGATTGCACACACAAACTGAGTAGTTGGTTCTGCTCTTTAATCTGAAAAGGTTAAAGAATATGATGCGGATAGAACCATTACTATTAACTTGATAAATAAGACCTGCAGCATAGGACACCAAAAGTGAGTATGAATGGACTCCAGTGCTTTCTGCAGTGATTATAGCATGAGAGCATGAGAGAAAGTGCCCACCCAGTACCCTCTCAGCCAGACCACAGATTATAAATATGAGAAACTGAGAAGGTGAGAGGGGAGCGTATCCATCCTCTCTGTTCAGCTTCCAGGTTGTGATGAAACGCGTTTCCAGGACCACAGGGTACATGCTTAAAATTTCATTTTATTGTACATCAGTATTACAGCTATGAGTTGGTTTTTGAAAAATCATTTATCAATAGTTTT
>JAFBMS010000428.1:0-125494 GCA_019788955.1 Albula glossodonta
ACTGAGACTGACAACTGAAACGAGACTGATTTCCATATGAGTCAACTGGGTAAACTTAGTACACTTGTTTTAATTGTCTTTATTTAGAATATTGCTATTATTGTGACACCATTTTAGAATTTAGCACAGTATCCTCATATCGTCTGGCTCCCCATGCAATATTCCTTATATCATTTGATGTGGACCTTATGACTCATATTAATTTCCCTATATGTTTGATGTGCCTTTTTGGAGATATAAATCATATTAATTTTCCATACATATTTGGTACCACTTGTGAGGAATAATACAATAATTTTAAACATAACTGAGAGTGGATTTTTCTCAGTCCTGCATGAGGAATAGTACTTTCTACACTATACTCACCATAGGTGCTATTGAGGATAAGATGCATCACACTTTCTTAGCAATGACGATTATTGATAGAATTCAGGTTTTACATGTGTACATAAGGAGTTTGCGCTACTAAGGTTTAGTCAATTACTAACTTTTTTCCCAGACAATACACACAACTTTGTTGTAAGCCCATCTCCTATGAGAGGGATCCTGAGAAGTGAAGTAGCAAAAGCTGTTGGCAACATGAAAGTTGCTACTGGAAAGGAGTGACAAAACTAACTCCCACTCTTCTGGTACACTCTGTACTTCTTGCACGATGTCGACCCGACTCTGTGGGCAGACGACTGCTGTCTACCGTTTGTTTGACGGATTGACTGATGTGTGACATTAAAATGCCCTCTAAGCATGTTGAAATGTGGGTGTAAAAAACAGCCAGTAGACTTGGCAGAAAAAATGTATTGTAAGACACATATTTTCTTAATTATAATAATTCATGTCAATCCATCTGGTGGGGAAACAATCAGCACCACTGTGTGAAAGTAATGATGTGGATGATGTCAAATGTTTGACTTCAATTACGGCGCTTCATTATATCTTATCATTGTCTCTGTATGCTGTCAGACAAAGAAAGGATATTTAAGACACAAACATGATGAACTTTCAAACTTAGGAAGAACCCTGATAAAGGCTGTTGGTTTTTCCTCCTCATTTGTATATATATTGCTTTTCTTGAACCTAAAGTGCCCTGCCGTGAGGTGGGGGGAAACTCAAGTCCACTCCCACCAATGTGTAGTGCCCACCTAGGTGATGCACGGTAGCAATTTTGTGCCAAAACACCCACCACTGACGCAATGTGTGCCTGGTTTAGAAAATGGGCAACAATGCAGAAGAACATGTCATAATTCCAGTTATGCGTAGAAACTACATGGCATCAATTTGAACTCACTTAAGTAGAATGTAGCTGCAACATTTATATTAAAAATTGCTATTGAATGAACATTGCCCTGTCAGAAATATCACACACAGCTTATTTATAATAAATGATGCAATTATTAATGAACAATTAATAATGAATATAATTCATGAAATAATAAATGAACAATTATTCAATATGATATGGTCATTATTATTATTGCAGCACAAGGTCGGACTATCAAAACAGAGTCACATGATTCTGTAGAGACTGTGACATACATAGAATCACACTTCCATCGCAGGCCAGGCTCTTAATGACTCACAGAGAGATGAAAAAGCATTTGCTGTAAGCATAGCCATACACATTATAAGTTTGGTTCTGGGCTTTGTCATGAGCCCCTACACCAGTACACCACAGTAATGGTGTAAAATTGGCAAGTATGGTAGATTCCAGCTGGCTATGGTATCTCATGTTCCTCCCAACAATATGCTAAACTCCCACCAGCTGAAGTTATCTTCAGTGAGTGACATGCTTGCTATAATTCTTACATGGGTATAAGTGCCACACTGGTGTGTTGACAGGTACGACTGTGATTTTGAATGGAAAAAAGGAGAAAAGGTTGTGAGATTGAAATGATTTCCTTTCATTGACAGGGATACAATAAAACATTGGAGAGCTTTTGATCATTATGAGTCTTCATTCTCTTTCATTGCTGACATAATAATGTGGATAACCACAGAATGGAGATTGTCAGACAATTGATATTCAAGTCTTTCAATTTCAGGTTTTATTTTTTCCCCACAAAAAATCAGGTAAATTTTTGTTTTCATGTTTCATTTAAAGAAACAGTTGAGAATCGATTTAAAAACCAACGCTGATTTCCAGGAAGAAATGTTATGTTAATTTAAAACATTGGCATTGCTTTTCAGTTTAGACCTTTTATGTAGTGTATTTCAGGAAAGCAGGTTAGCATCATTTATCAAAGCAAAACAGTAAATAGAAATGTTCTATAAATTGTTCTATAAATAAACATTTTGGGGATTTTGGTGGTATCCAGGAATTTTGGGAAAATCAGTAAAACCGAAAAACAGTGTGCCTTATTGACAGTAGGTGTTTCTTAACATCACAACAATGCTGACATCACAGCATTTCCATTTCGTATAATTTCACAATTCTGTCATTTATAAATAAGTACAGGATGAAAGACATGTCAAGAAATTTAAGTATTTGAGCGAGACACTTCCTGTTCATGCAAAGTAATTAAATCGAATCACTCAGGGGTTGTTTTGAGTGCAAACATGTTTTGAAGCTATTTATCAAGCATCGCAAGCGGCATTTCTTCAGCCCGTTACCAATGTAAGGTGTGCACAGGATTCGGCATCCTCTGGTGCTGTTCCAGGCTCCTCTGCCACCCATCTCATTTCAATGCTCTTTCATCTTTCGTGTGTTGTGTGGTGCCGTTTTTATCTTAATTATTACTGTTTGAATTACAACCGGATCAAAGTAGACGAGGCTGAAAGCACCTATTCCCCAGAACACCTAACCAAGGGGTTTTCAGGAGAAGGAAACCAGAGCAGTCATGTTGCAGTGATGTCTTTAATAGTCATTAATATGCTTTTTGATCCTGGCAAATTTTCCCTCTTGGTAGTTGTCAGCGTCTGCACAGGCGAAAGAGAGCGGGAGCTCCCCATCATTGGCAAACGCTGTACACTGTCTGTGACCTTCAGCGCCTTTGACTCACTTGACTGTTCCTCTGAATCAGGATATATTTGCCTTGTGCTGAATCCATCTGTGCGATTATAAGAGATCCATTTCAGCATACCAAGAAGTAGGCCCCAGCCCTGAACTGCACCTGGACTGGATTTCCCTCATAAAAAGTCTTGCTTATCTTAAAGTGTCTGCACAACTGAGACAGGTTTGGAGACTAAGTACCAAATGAATTAAAGACATTTGATTAAATCCATTTGTTACCATAAATACTACTATCCAGCAACAAATTATTTCTGTCTGTGTACATTATATATGATCCAACATTTTTATCCTAGTTTGAATAACAATTTTTAATCATAACCTTGTTGGTTATTTTGTATTTTTTTCCTGCTTTTTAATACATGTAAATATTTATGCAGTTGATTGGGAATGACAGTATAATATTTTTTTCTGCCAAATATTTGATATTCCATAATTATTGTTGTTAGAGCTTAAACCATCCAACAGTCTTTTTGAATGTAATATGACTTCTTCAGCTGGCATAATTTTATTCTAAAAAAAGTGTGTTTGGATGCTTTTTCAGAACAGCACAAATCCGGTTTGTTTCTCCAAATCTGCTCTTTTAAGGAGGCTGCTAACACATTGCTTAACAAGTGACCACATTGGATTTGTGTGCTCACCCGAGCTGCTGGCTTGTGATAATGTCCTGGAATTGCCATGCCTTTTGGCATTGAGTGATAATGGAGACCAGTGTGGTGTCACATGACAAATGATGAAAAAAAAATCTTGAGCAAAAATCTGATTTGATTAGTCAAACAAAAGGAAAAATGCAGTCAAATTGTTTTGAACACAATCAGATTCAATATGGATACTTACCTAGAAGATCCGACACAAATTGGGACAAAAAAAAAACTGATTTTACAGCGTTAAAGCTGGCTGTCTGGTCACATATAATCTAAAATACTTATATTATTATAATATAATATAATATAATATAATATAATATTTTACAGGATTGAAAATATAATAAAGACATAACATTTATGATATCCTGATAGTGTTTTTTTATTGTCTCAAACTTTATGTTTCCGTGACCACATTAAATGATAGGTAAGTTATGTCATTTATACTACTTTGTGAATGTGCAAAATTCACAGTCCAAGGTTAGTATTTTTATGGTTGTGTTGTCATTGGGAATGCCATTCATTCATGCATATTTCTGATTATAATTAGGAAAAAGGTGGCTGATGGAGTAAAAGCACCTGTTTCAGGTGCAGCTGAGGGTCCCAGATGTGTCATTACTGGCTTTGGCCGGAGGTCCACGTTGGCAAGGCAATAATCGGCTCTACCTAGCTGGGGAAGAATAGGGGTTAAGCTGGTTAAAATCTTCAGGCTCAATGCTGTCGGCGGGCCTCTCCTGTATAGCTGGGTGCTTGCAATGTTTTTAGAACTGATCATTTGTTAAATTTGCGTGTTCTGATCCAGAAGCGTGATTTATATTCGTATTGGCATCAGCAAATACAAATTGCTCAAGTAAACATATTTTTCTAAAGTCAGTTTTGATTGAATTTAATATACTGTAAATGAAAAAAATTCATTGATTGAATCCCTGCCCCAATCAAGTCATTTCAAGGTAAAGAGTTATTTTTAAAAAAAATACACTTGTCCATCAATCGCTACACTGTACACTCAACAGGTTTCAGTGTCAACGTTCTAAACATGGCTGGCTGAATCCTCAGCTGTGGCTTTACATGTGGGCACTTGTTTGGGTTATCCTTGTTTGGCCTCACAACTTCTTCCACTGCTACAAACTCTTTCAACAGGCATAACTGTGTAAACAAAACTCCCACTGGAGGAAGTACTTTTTATTCAACTTTAAGTACTTCCCACCTGTGCTTTTAGTTTGGAGTCACAGTTTCTACTGAGCTTCTTCTGGAATAAATGCAAAGCTGCGAAAGTTTCCTTCTAGTTTTAAAAGTAATTCTGAAGAAAGGAGGCGATAGGCAGAAAAGAGGCCAGGGAGATGTAGCAGGTGATATATTACCCTGCAGCTATTGTAATTTGTTATATAAGGTTCATGTAGCCTCCGCAGGAAGATTAAATACCGCCAGCTCAATGTATCAGTCAGTCATCAACCGCCAGGTCAATTTCCTTTTAACCCTTCTTTGAGGTTCACAACTTTTTAACAAACACGGCACCGTCAATCAAATCTAAGAAGGCATGCTTTTCCTCAAAAAGCACACAAGCTGTGCATCATTCAGCAAACCATAAGACTGTTTGAAAGAGGCTGCCGTTGTCATTTACAAGAATAAAACCCAACCTGAAATGTACTTTTACACTATTTACCTTCCTAATTTGTTTTGCCTTTTTAAATTCAATAACCATTAAAACCCTTAAAATGGCCAGGGATAAAAAGTAGTTGTTTATTTTACCCTTCCTGCACATTCTCTGTGAATTATGACATATTCATTATTAATATTACACAAAGAACAGAAGAGCGTTACACAGTGTGACATAAATGAATCAGGGGTTTTATTAAAGAGTATGTTCATGGCACTGTGATATGATAAGCATATTTTGTTTTGAATACTAATGACCGCTACATGTGCATTCATCACGCAGCACTGGTCTTAATTAAATTGAGCTGAAGTGATTACCTGTAAATCAAATTACAGTGTCATTATTCTTTTACAGGAAGGATAAAGCTCCCAGCATCATTTACACAGAAGGAAGGCTGTGAGAGACTGTTGCATTCAGCTGAGATATTTGCATGCAGATATTTTGCAGATGGATAATGCGTATGAATATCATTATCTAACAGAGAGGGAATGAGAACATTCTAGAGAAGATTATATGTTTTACATTGGCAATTTTAAACTCAGGGCTAATAATATTTAAGAATAAATGTTGAGGACGCTGGGAACATGGCTCCCAGTGTTTGATACCTGAAATACAATTTCATTAAATTTTAGCAAAGATTCATGTTCTGAAATCAACATTAATATAAAATCATATATAAACATGCCCCCCCCCCCCCCCCCCCCCGGTCTCACACACATGCACATATACTCCAGAGAATAGAAGGTAATCCACTAGCAAATGCCTTGTCATAATGTTGCCTCACACAGTTGCTAACAATGAGTGCCAGAATAAGGCATGAGCATGCTCTGCTCCCCAGGTGCCTTGGGGCTCATTGCCTGTAATTTACATCAATAATATTCATTATTCAAATGAGATGAATGGGATATTGTCAGGCTTCAGTCGAGTAGCGGTATTTTTTTGACCTAGTGCAAGTGTCGCAACCTTGTCCTCTCATTCCTACAGCACTAGTGTAAATAATGTCTCCCAGCTGCCTCATGACAAGACGCTTGCCTATAAATCACAAGCTTGATCATTATGACAAGATTTGTAACAAGGGATTTGACACGTTGCTAATTCGCAGCACTTGTGAAAGGCTGGAGCTTGGTAATTAAGCCCACATAGCTCAAATATGATGCCCAATCATAATTGTGAGTGAGTTCACTTAAGGGCCATTAAGAACAGCCTTGGTAAACTGTGGCATGTACACACATTGTTGCCATGAATTTCCTTTGGTGATCAGGCTAAATCATAATAACTTTTTAGTAAATTGAAGTTCCCATATCAGACTTAAACATTAAACATTGATTCCTCAAATCAACACAGTAGGCAAGTGATTCTATAGACATGCAATGTATAGAAATATAGAGTTCAAGACCTTAAGCTTGGTGTTCGTAGAGTGGTATGGAGATTAAACCATAAATTAGGTGATTTAGCCCAATTTCTAGATTGACATTGATCTGACTTTCAGGAGTGATGAGTGTTGCTGTACCCATAGTGGTGCACTAGTATAATGAATTATCCTACAGTGTGGTATAGGACTGTCTTATTTGAGTTTCATCAATAACAAACACAGTTTCATGCATATATTTAAAAACATACAATCGCATGAAATAGCCGTATTTACATACATATGCAACAGTTAAACAACATATCTTATTCCATGATACATGCATAAAATAGTTATTATAGTTGATAGTTATTATTTAGTAAAATACCATTTATCTGTATAAATCTGGCTAAGATGTGTGCCATGTCTTCACAATTTGAAACCTCAGATGTTTATCTTTGATTTCATAAATTGTGATTATGGGATGCCAAATAACAGGCCTCTTTCTTATGAAATCTTTATGAATTGAAAATGCATTATATAATCCACATAGTTTATTAACCTAATACATGTCACATTTAAATTATATCCACACACAAAAAATTACATGAGTTTCTTTGTACTCTTCCACAAAATAGAGCACACAAAAAACTTTTATAAATGAAAAGTGTATTGACCAAGGAGAAAAGCCCAAGTATACCAGTTTCCTTTTGCTGCCACCATTTAACAGAAGGAGCGAGCCCATCATGATGGAGTACCCCTCTTTTACTGAGAAAAGATGTTTGCTTACGGTTTCATCATTCCCTGGAGGCACGGCTAGGAAAATAAGCACATCAGTTGTCATAATAGCAGGATAAAAATGGAGCCATCATATTTCAGTAACACAATGCTCTCAGCATGCCCGTTGAGTGATGAATTATGGACTTTCCTTCTCACACATAGGCTTTAAGTTAATATTATCTCCCCAGGATAATTACAGCAAAGTTCAATTACTGACCAGAATTACCGTGTGGGCTGCACCATGGGTTTTGACACGACCCTTTTTTGCACATTTATCTTTTCACCTAACATTGTAAATCTGCATGGTGGCGGTGATTTATCTACTGACGGCAGTCCTACTCCTGTGCCATTCTTCTTCGCACCGATTGGCTGGTCCCTGGAGTCCCCTTCAGCTTAATGTAAGCTCCTCTATTACAGTGTGTTTTTCTACCTAGTTCCTGTCCCTTTTTGTCTTCGATGAATGAGGCGAGAGGCAGATTTTGAGTTTTACCATCGCACATGTACAACCCTGTAAAAAGCGGTGTGTGGAGAGAAGATAAGGAGAGAGGTTAAAAGAGTTTGATTTATGTATATTTTAACACCTTTGAACACTGACTACCTTTTCAGTGTGATACTGTTCATTTGTAAACAAAACATTCTCTATAAAAATATGTGATGTTTTGGTCTGGGCCAGACTTGCTCATGATTTTACATGCTAAAATATTTGAAATGTTCTGCAAACCAATTCAACTCTAAGAAAAACATCTGTAGACAACAATTTCAAGTAACTGTAATCCACTGTGTTGTGTGTATTGTATACATAAATATACATTGTGTATACATATAGAATAAATGCACACATATAGAATCATATCTATATTGATAAATTTACACACACACACACACACACACACAATCACATGCCTACTTAGCAGGACAGCACTTGTGTCTTCATGTACAATTCAAGTGTGATTCAAGTAAACTTTTAGTCTAGTTAATATCCCATGACAACCTTTCCATTATCTTTATATTTGTGGAAGGGCTACCAGGGAAATAGGGTCTAAACTATTTTATCATACATTATGAAAGACATTCATCAAGTCCATTCACAGCATGGTAGATCAGTATTTTCCATTCCATGTAATCTAAATCTGTTGGCTGAGCCCAAGCAAATAGTGACACTGAATTTGCTTCCTGTATACTATTATGATTCTACAGATATTCTGAAGATTAATGCACAAACTAAACAAATTCCTAGCATTGCACATCAAGTCAATGCTTACTACTGTAGCTAGCTATAATTTCCAGGTATTTGTTCATCAGTTAGTGCAACCTATTGCCAGAATTTAATGGAGGGAATTCAGTTTTGAGGCAGCAGACATTTGCCAATGTAAAATGTGGTTCTGCCGTCATTGGTCTTGATGAAGGGCAAGAAGCACAGCGTAGCTGCAACAGCTTTGATTGATGTTACATTACAGGCATTAATCTCCTGCAATGTCTGTCCGATTCAGAGAAATGAACCCATGTGCCCCAGGTGCTGGTCTATGTGTCGCTTTCAAATTCCAGTCACTGAACCCATTTCAAGACACTAACTCTCCAAAGTAATGTGTCCAACAACCTCATTTGCATAAATGTCTCTTACAGAATGTTGTTCACTAAAGTTATTCATACAACATGGATAGGATAACAATTATTTTTTTAACATATAGGAAGAAGTTTAATAGTAACAATGATGCTAATTTTTACATATTATTAACTTCCAGATTTGGTGTGTGGGGCTCCATTAAAATACAAGACTGTCATCAGCAAGCTATGTCTAAGTATTTATCATACCTTCCAAGATTTATGGTATTTTGGCAATATATTACAGTCTTATCATCAAGCACTGAATCTATTGCATTGTTCAATTAAGTGAATCAGCTAAACTTTGAGAACTATCAGCTAATGCTAATGGAATAATGCATACAGGTTTGTCTGATCCTACCTCTGTTCATGATTCATTTTATTGAAGCTTAGCTAAGTTCATATGAAACTCCAGCTGACTGGTTAGAGCAAAGCGGTGAAATCTTTTAAGGCAAAATACTTCAGCTGAAATGAAGGCAGCTAAGAGACACCTTATAGTGACATAATACAATGATAGGTCTAGAAAAGATTTTTTCATTGCAAACAACAGCAATATTATTTATAAGATGGATATTTTGTATGAGTTACACATTGATCTGTTAGTTCTTCGAAAGTACTTGCTTTCTGCTGACTTGGAAGTCAGCTGCTGATCCTTCACTATGCAGCAGGAGCTATCTGATGTTGGAAGGGGATGCTAAAACAAATGTAGGAGCTGAGAGGTGACTGATACATGAAGGTGCTAAATGAGCTAACTTAGCGTGATTGCAATAATTTAATTTGGTGAGGAAAAGCATACATGAGGTCACTCACTTGACTCTTCCTCATTTTAGCTATACATTACATCCTGTTATTTAAAAAGAGTGTCATACAATTATCATAGTTCAGTTATGGCATTTGGAACTGGACCACGAAAGTCAATTTTCTGACTTTCTCCTAAAATAACTGTACATGCTCAGACAGTTATCCTATGTGAAAAGTTACATTGTAAGTGAAGAGGTGTTCCTTCTCCAGTTAGCTCAGGGATGTCCTTCGCATCTATCTTATGAGAATTTCTGCATGTGAAATAAAGCAGTAAAGTTCAGGTATAATGAGCCTTTGATTCTGTTATCTCAGACAATGAAAAAGATGTCATTATTGGGTAACTGGACTAATACCCACCGTAGCCAATGA
The DNA here is from genome assembly GCA_019788955.1 of Albula glossodonta. Lineage (NCBI taxonomy): Eukaryota > Metazoa > Chordata > Actinopteri > Albuliformes > Albulidae > Albula > Albula glossodonta. Next base: position 10,203 of record JAFBMS010000428.1, read on the forward strand.
ATGCATCATAGCTAAGAGCATTATCTCAGCTACATTGAGTAGCAAAATGAAAGCATATCTTTTGTCCTGTTTTTTTTTTGTTTACTTAATTACAAAAAAAATTATAATTACATTTCTACACTAATCTTACATTTTATTTCTGATTTATTCTTCCTCATTTTAAATTTTTATAAAAGAAATACATTGAAACTGGGTAGTACTTATTGCTAAAGATGGCTTAAGTAATTCCCTGGTACAAGCTAAACTGTAGTTTTGGGCTTTATATTCCAGTTCTAACTATTTTACCTGGAATAATATAAGCGTTTGTATCTGACTGCTGAAAAGTTCTGAAACCTGTCTATATCTCGATATGAAAGAGTGCCAAGCTGCTGAATTAAAATCAATGATTTGATCAAGCTTACAATGCTTTCTTGAGGGAAATGTCACCTACTGATTTTAATACTGATTTTTCATTGTTTTGATTTTCAAACTGTGATATTTTTTATGGGGAAGATACAGTTAAGTACAGCTTGACAGAGCTAACACCTTTAAATAAAAAATGACCATACAAAATGACCATTTTCTTACATTTAGGCAGGGAATTGAGGATGGTAAAAAAAAAAAAAAAAAAAAAAAACAGGTTGCACATATAACCATTATTAGAAATTCTGGATTCATAACATATTATCACTGGTTATACCAATAAGGCTATAGTGTTTTGGATTATTTAAATATCTGGATTGCAATTTTTGAGTATGTTGTTTGTTCCCACAACACCATACATATACAACTGCTGCTTTGGGTGAATAATAAAATACATTCAAAGGTACGGCTGATTCCTTGGAAGTTATGATAATGGAAAATGCTTTTCAAAATCAACCAGTTCAAATTCACATTCCTTTTCCCAATCTAGGGTAGCCATTTCAAAATTAAAATCTTACTTTCTTTTGTATTTAGTTTCTAAAGATAAATAGATTACTATGAATATTTGCCTGAGTTTATTATTGATCAATATTACAGTTAACAGCCTTTATATCACACAGGCGCTGAGTTTATTACTGATCAATATTACAGTTAACAGCCTTTATATCACACAGGCGCTGAGTTTATTACTGATCAATATTACAGTTAACAGCCTTTATATCACACAGGCGCTGACTTCCATATTACAGTTAACAGCCTTTATATCACATGGGCGCTGACTTCCATATTACAGTTAAAGGCCTATATATCACATGGGCACTGACTTCCATATTACAGTTAACAGCCTTTATATCACACAGGCGCTGACTTCCATATTACAGTTAACAGCCTTTATATCACATGGGCGCTGACTTCCATATTACAGTTAAAGGCCTATATATCACATGGGCACTGACTTCCATATTACAGTTAACAGCCTTTATATCACATGGGCGCTGACTTCCATATTACAGTTAACAGCCTTTATATCACATGGGCACTGACTTCCATATTACAGTTAACAGCCTTTATATCACATGGGCGCTGACTTCCATATTACAGTCAACAGCCTTTATATCACATGGGCGCTGACTTCCATATTACAGTTAACAGCCTTTATATCACACAGGCGCTGACTTCCATATTACAGTTAACAGCCTTTATATCACATGGGCGCTGACTTCCATATTACAGTTAAAGGCCTATATATCACATGGGCACTGACTTCCATATTACAGTTAACAGCCTTTATATCACATGGGCGCTGACTTCCATATTACAGTTAACAGCCTTTATATCACATGGGCGCTGACTTCCATATTACAGTTAACAGCCTTTATATCACATGGGCGCTGACTTCCATATTACAGTTAACAGCCTTTATATCACATGGGCGCTGACTTCCATATTACAGTCAACAGCCTTTATATCACATGGGCGCTGACTTGCAGAGACATTTGATCTTCCTCATATTATTTTCCCTTCTGCATACTTTGGCAAAATATTTGCATATGAATTGCCCTTCTGACTGCCAAGGTAGCACAGGCTTAAAATTCATCTAAAAAATGCTAATGTGTGAGGAATATAAACACTTTAACTAAGTCAAATGCTAACCTTGATATTGTACAACAGTAATTGACTATGCTGTCACATTCAAACAAATCTAATTTCTATTTTATGAGACATATGTTAAAAAGGTGTACTCTTTCAATAATTATTCTGTTAACGCATCCACCTTTTATGCAAAACTATAAGATACTGTCATATTACAATAATAAATCCAATTCGTTGCTTATGAAACACATGTAGACAAAAAGTGTATACAGTAAACTTTAATTATTTCTGGGGCATCCCTTATTTTCCTGGCGTAAACTAAACTGGATATTACATTTGCTTAAAACTCAATCATGCAAAATGAAGACTTGATTTGAAAAATTTTAATAAAGATAAGTCTCCTTTATCATGGAATCGGGGAATGCTAATCGCCCCTTTCATTCGGCAGCCGCAGATAATGTCACTCTAGCTGTGGGCTCTTTATTTTGCAATAAAGCATTTACATTCTAATGATTTTATTAAAGCTTATACAGGCTGTCAGGAGCTGCCTCACCCTGCCAACCCCCTCTCTCCTCCTCTCCCTCCCCTCTGTAAATCGCCTGGAAATTGTATCAACTATCAGCTCATACAGCTTTTATCAATCCAACCCAGTGGCAAGCTTGGGCCCGCCACAATGGGAAGTCTATTGCTCCAAGAGCCAGTATTTAATCATTTTTTCTGGCCGGTATTGTTCTGCTTACAGTGCATAAATAAGTGCTTCAAATAACCCCTGAGTGCCACTGACAATGAAACAAAGTATCTGTCTTATTTATCTTTCTTGCATTCTTCGCAACCCTCCTGTTTTTTTTTTCTGCCCCCCTCTTTATTTGCTGCGGGCAATGTATTTATTCACTAACCTATCATCTCTAAGCAGCTCAAAATTACTCACTGATGGGTATAAAGCCCCTGCGATACAGATAGGGAGCACTTTTCAGTGACAAAATGGGACCATTCTTTTGCTGGTTGCTTGGGAGAGGGGCTAGAGACGGCTACTGATGCCAGCAATGTAACCTGAAAGGCACACTTCACATTACATCCATTGTAAAGGGCTCACACATGAAATGGCCGGGCACTGGCGAGTACGGAGGTGTTCATAAGGGAGTGATGTGGATTTATTGATTTTTGTCAATAACACAAAAGTGTTAGTGTTACTTATATTATGACAATCCATTTTAAAATGCATGGTAGAGAGATACATTAATTTATCATATAACCCACACAACCTTTCTGTACAATATGTTAAGTAAGGCTAAATTAGTAGAAGGTGAAACTTTAAATAAAAAACAAAATAAATCACTAGTTGATATGAGATTCAATAAAGGCATATGATATTAAACAAAAAGAACTTTGATAAGACTGCATTATTGTCAACCAGCAACTGAAATTGTAGAATGCTTCATGGTTAAACAATAGGAAATAATGCTGTGATGCATAAACAGATAAGGCACTGCAGATGATGCAGTTACATCATACTCTTGCAACCTCTGTGAGGTTTAATCTGTTTTTAATTATACAGAGATCAAGCACCACAGGTACTGGGATCATATGGTCCTCATATAACTTTTAGCTGGTATATTTGATTTACCAAATGTTTACTAGTATACAATCATATGCAAAACTGATCACATGCCAATTTTGATTTACTAAACCAGGAAGCACTTTTTGGAAGGATAATGGCGTGTGCATTTTAGTACACCTGAGAAGAAGGTATGAATAGATACACAAACGATGATGGCTATCACTGTTGCAAAAGAGGATGATGTAACAATCAAAGACCACAACATAGAGAATGGGTATTCTCCACTCATGCAAATATTTTTTGAATGTTTTGGGAAAACATAGATACAACTATCTATCACCTATCTAGTGATACAATTGTACAGATTTCAAAGGAATAGGGTGAATTGTCGGAGAAAAAGTCACAACATACCAGCAATGACTTAATACTGGTGAGTCTGCATTTCCTGGCCTCTGAGTAATTCCAATGTATGGCAGCTATCTGGTCCAGTTGTTTAGGCGTGCCGTCCCTGGTTCTTATGGCCATGCTACATTGGGTGGACTGATACATCGATTCCCCCAGCACTTAGGAAACACAGAATGAAACCAAGTTCAGCTTTGGCATACCTCTTTTACCATACAGTATTTCTTCTCTATGCACAAATACTTTACTTATATATATATACTCTCTATATTCTAGTTATAATTGTGTTGGTTTTCAACAGTATTTCAAGCTCTTGTGGCTCAAACTTACAATCATCTACTTCCCTTTTTGATTGAACTGGGTATAGTCAAGATCCCCTTCAATCAGAAAACATCCCTCATTTAACCATGGCTCACAACAAGAAGGACCCAGATTGGGACTGGGCCCCGACTGAGTTTGCATGTTCTCCCTGTGACTGCATGGGTTTCCTCTAGGTTCTACCAGCTTCCTTTCAAAGACCCACAGGGTAAGTAGACAGGAAATATCAGCAAAGACAGCAAAATCACCTTTAGGTGTTTGTGCCTGTTTGCGTGAGTAAGCGTTTGTCTGTCTGGCTCTGTTATGGACTGGTAACCTATCCAAGGTGTCTCCCTGCCCTTCACCCAGTATGTGCTGGGGTGTAACTGCCTCTTTGGCTACGCCTTTTCATGCAAACCAGTTTATCTCCTTCCCAGATTGACCGGCTAATTAACTGAAATTCTATATAAGACAAGCTCACTGATAGCCTTACCTGTTTGCTGTGAACTTTGTGCCTGCCCCTTGAGTTCCCATACAATTGCTTCCTGTTTTGGTTCCAGGTAGGTGTAGAATCTTCTTCTCTACATCTTGTAGTACTTCATAGTCTATGCAGCTTGTAAACTTGTTTGCCCAGTTACAACAACTAGCCCCGAGTTGCGTTGTACAAGTGTGTGGCTTGCACAGAATACTAGTTTGCAAAACAATAGGTACACTGTTAAATGCCTTTTCGCTATCTGGTTTGCCACCAGGTATCCGCAGACCAGGACCTACACTTCCCATGCTGCACAGGTTCGAGTGAGGTGTAGTTCATGATTTCTTTGCATCTATCATCCATGGTCTTCATGAATACAGCACCTGTAACAGAACGGAATGTTAAAGTTTGCAAAAAAAGCTTTTAGCATTGACTTAAGGCATTGAGTCTTTGCTTATGTTTGGCTTTTATACAATGTACATTTTAATGATAACCATGCTAATTATATAAACTGTGAATTAGGGATTGTGTCTGTATTCATAAAATACTGGCTGTATATATAAGAATGCATAGCATGGTGAATATTACTGTTGAATATTATTATGTGCCATGTATATGTTTGTTGGCTTCTCTGTTCTAGGAAAAGACGCAAAAAACTGTAGTCACAGGATTTTTATGCTTTTTGGCTGACTAGATTCCCATGAATAACTACAAGGGGAGATAATTTCAGAAGTGTATCTATTGCTTTGTCATATTTGATTATAATAGCTGAGATGAACAAGTTTAGTTTTCCTTTGTTTATTTAGTTGTTATATTTTTTGATTTGTTTATTTTGTGTGAATTTAATTTTTGTTTAACAGCCTGCACTTTGTAAATACATTTCTCCACCTTGGGGGAGCGCTGCCACTCCTGTTATCAGCTCTGGGTTTTTTGTGGGAGAATACACAACCCTCAGCTCGCCCTTCAACAGGTCTCATGATTATCATTATATATTTAAAACATAAGCCCACATCCCATTTACCATACTAGAACAAAACCAGCACAAACATCATAGTACTCAGCCATACCCAAAAAACCACACAAATCACTTTTGATTGCCAGAACAGGAAAGTCTGCAAAAGCTGATAATTTGGCACCAAAGGGGTGACCTTGTCCTTTGCTTCCTTCTTTCCTAAGGTAAATTATCATGGACTTGCCACATTCCCATTTTGTCTGGTTTAGCATAAGGGACCAACAAACATGACGTGACCAACCAGGATGATGAATACACAACAAGATCATTCAAGTCATGTGAAATGCCAACCAACGCACAGCTCATGAGGTGCTGGAATGTACATGGAGAATTCCACATGCCAAAAGTCATCACCTCATGTACAGCATGGAGAAATGTCTGTGGTTCAAGGAGTCAAGAGAACTTGCCAGTATCCCTTCAGTACAACTTTAACCCAGTGTATCAATATGACCAAGCATGCAGAAGGACAGCCTGAAAGAAAGAGCCCTGCGGAAAGAGGTGAGGAGCAAATCTCACAAGTGCCATTTTGTGCAATTCAGATAACTAGTGGGTGCAGTTTTCCTGCATCCAACTTAATCTGGCCAAGTGCCGGGCAGATGACCTCAGAAATGGCCCACCACCAGCACCAGTCTTTTTTAAAAGACACGGACAATGCAAAAAACACGAGAAACCTAATAGCAAAAGTGAGTACTAACAAGCCAGAAAGTCCAAACGTATGTAGCTGGTTAGCTAAAAGTAGCATGATGAAATGAAGATGAACTATTCCAGCCTGGCCTAAATGAAGACAATGGTTTACTAAGGAACACTGACCCTGTCGTCTCCCCAGGCTGAGAGAGGGAACAGGAACACTGACCCTGTCGTCTCCCCAGGCTGAGAGAGGGAACAGGAACACTGACCCTGTCGTCTCCCCAGATAGAGAGGGAACAGGAAGACTGACTCTGTCATCTCCGGAGACTGAGAGAGGGAACAGGAGCACTGAGCCTGTCATTTCCCCAGATAGAGAGGGAACAGGAACACTGACCCTGTCGTCTCCCCAGGCTGAGAGAGGGAACAGAAACACTGACCCTGTCGTGTCCCCAGATAGAGAGGGAAGAGGAGCACTGACCCTGTCGTCTCCCCAGGCTGAGAGAGGGAACAGAAACACTGACCCTGTCGTCTCCCCAGGCTGAGAGAGGGAACAGGAACACCGACCCAGCCATCTCCCCAGGCTGAGAGAGGGAACAGGAACACTGGCCCTGTCGTCTCCCCAGATAGAAAGGGAACAGGAACACTGACCCTGTCGTCTCCCCAGGCTGAGAGAGGGAACAGGAACACTGACCCTGTCATCTCCCCAGATAGAGATGGAACAGGAACACTGACCCTGTCATCTCTCCAGATAGAGATGGAACAGGAACACTGACCCTGTCATCTCTCCAGATAGAGATGGAACAGGAACACTGACCCTGTCGTTTCCCCAGATAGAGAGGGAACAGGAACACTGACCCTGTCGTCTCCGCAGATAGAGATGGAACAGGAACACTGACCCTGTCGTCTCCCCAGGCTGAGAGAGGGAACAGGAACACTGACCCTGTCGTCTCCCCAGATAGAGAGGGAACAGGAACACTGACCCTGTCGTGTCCCCAGATAGAGAGGGAACAGGAACACTGGCCCTGTCGTCTCCCCAGATAGAAAGGGAACAGGAACACTGACCCTGTCGTCTCCCCAGGCTGAGAGAGGGAACAGGAACACTGACCCTGTCATCTCCCCAGATAGAGATGGAACAGGAACACTGACCCTGTCATCTCTCCAGATAGAGATGGAACAGGAACACTGACCCTGTCATCTCTCCAGATAGAGATGGAACAGGAACACTGACCCTGTCGTTCCCCCAGATAGAGAGGGAACAGGAGCACTGACCCTGTCGTCTCCGCAGATAGAGATGGAACAGGAACACTGACCCTGTCGTCTCCCCAGGCTGAGAGAGGGAACAGGAACACTGACCCTGTCGTCTCCCCAGATAGAGAGGGAACAGGAACACTGACCCTGTCGTGTCCCCAGATAGAGAGGGAACAGGAGCACTGACCCTGTCGTCTCCCCAGATAGAGATGGAACAGGAACACTGACCCTGTCGTCTCCCCAGGCTGAGAGAGGGAACAGGAACACTGACCCTGTCGTCTCCCCAGATAGAGAGGGAACAGGAACACTGACCCTGTCGTGTCCCCAGATAGAGAGGGAACAGGAGCACTGACCCTGTCGTCTCCCCAGATAGAGATGGAACAGGAACACTGACCCTGTCGTCTCCCCAGGCTGAGAGAGGGAACAGGAACACTGACCCTGTCGTCTCCCGAGATAGAGAGGGAACAGGAACACTGACCCTGTCGTGTCCCCAGATAGAGAGGGAAGAGGAGCACTGACCCTGTCGTCTCCCCAGGCTGAGAGAGGGAACAGAAACACTGACCCTGTCGTCTCCCCAGGCTGAGAGAGGGAACAGGAACACTGACCCTGTCGTCTCCCCAGGCTGAGAGAGGGAACAGGAACACTGACCCTGTCATCTCCCCAGATAGAGATGGAACAGGAACACTGACCCTGTCATCTCTCCAGATAGAGATGGAACAGGAACACTGACCCTGTCATCTCTCCAGATAGAGATGGAACAGGAACACTGACCCTGTCGTTCCCCCAGATAGAGAGGGAACAGGAGCACTGACCCTGTCGTCTCCGCAGATAGAGATGGAACAGGAACACTGACCCTGTCGTCTCCCCAGGCTGAGAGAGGGAACAGGAACACTGACCCTGTCGTCTCCCCAGATAGAGAGGGAACAGGAACACTGACCCTGTCGTGTCCCCAGATAGAGAGGGAACAGGAACACTGGCCCTGTCGTCTCCCCAGATAGAAAGGGAACAGGAACACTGACCCTGTCGTCTCCCCAGGCTGAGAGAGGGAACAGGAACACTGACCCTGTCATCTCCCCAGATAGAGATGGAACAGGAACACTGACCCTGTCATCTCTCCAGATAGAGATGGAACAGGAACACTGACCCTGTCATCTCTCCAGATAGAGATGGAACAGGAACACTGACCCTGTCGTTCCCCCAGATAGAGAGGGAACAGGAGCACTGACCCTGTCGTCTCCGCAGATAGAGATGGAACAGGAACACTGACCCTGTCGTCTCCCCAGGCTGAGAGAGGGAACAGGAACACTGACCCTGTCGTCTCCCCAGATAGAGATGGAACAGGAACACTGACCCTGTCGTGTCCCCAGATAGAGAGGGAACAGGAGCACTGACCCTGTCGTCTCCCCAGATAGAGATGGAACAGGAACACTGACCCTGTCGTCTCCCCAGGCTGAGAGAGGGAACAGGAACACTGACCCTGTCGTCTCCCCAGATAGAGAGGGAACAGGAACACTGACCCTGTCGTGTCCCCAGATAGAGAGGGAACAGGAGCACTGACCCTGTCGTCTCCCCAGATAGAGATGGAACAGGAACACTGACCCTGTCGTCTCCCCAGGCTGAGAGAGGGAACAGGAACACTGACCCTGTCGTCTCCCGAGATAGAGAGGGAACAGGAACACTGACCCTGTCGTGTCCCCAGATAGAGAGGGAAGAGGAGCACTGACCCTGTCGTCTCCCCAGGCTGAGAGAGGGAACAGAAACACTGACCCTGTCGTCTCCCCAGGCTGAGAGAGGGAACAGGAACACTGACCCTGTCGTCTCCCCAGGCTGAGAGAGGGAACAGGAACACTGACCCTGTCGTTTCCCCAGATAGAGAGGGAACAGGAACTGACCCTGACAGCAGAATGATTGATGGAAAAAATTGAAAAAAGACAGCTGTTAAACCTGTTAACAACAATGATAATAGTAGTCTGTCCAGTCTGCAATACTTATTTATTAATGTTTACTTAAAACATTAATTTACAATGCTTGGGAGAAATGTAGTGAAGATTACATCATCAGGCTAGAGTAAACACTGTTCATAGGCAGATTACTGTGCCACAGTGTGACCTGTTTCAGTACAGGCAGCATGTGATTGCTGGTGCAATTGGGAGATGCTAAAGGATGTGTTTGCTTGTCTCAAATACCACAGACAATACAGTTGTTGTTATGGACAGTCTGTTTTGATACTCCCTTACAAGAGACAAGATTAATTTGATTGAATTCTACCCATTGTCTTAAAAATCTATCATGATCTTCAGTGCCTGTTTTAGATCAAACCAATGCCAATGATGCTATTCCCCCTCTCAGACAGTATGGGTGTTCTGATACTTTTGGCCCTGTGGTATTGTTTTTTCAGGTTGACAAGAGTGCTTTGAACACTCTAAGCTCTACACCTGGGGCGGGTTTGTCATGGTAGCCTCACGTATCAACATGGGGAAACTCTGAGAAAGACATTGACTAATTGGCAAGGGAAAAACTTTTGGTCATGTTTCTATAGTGTTAAGACCCTTGAAAAACAACATCAAAAAAAATGAACCAGGATTGAAAGGCCAGGAAAGTTTTTGACCTTTCTGGTGAAACCTTATTCAGGACAGTGCTGTAAACTCATCCTTCCTCCGCGGGGCAGTAAAATGCCTGCCATTGTGTGTCATTGTTCCTGGTTATTGCTGCTTTACCTCTTTCTTTCAAAAATAATTCTTTATTTGTGGATATTATTACTCAGAGGGAACTCTTCTTCCTCAAGGCACAAATCTAGCTAAGAGACGATACCTGCTTCACAAAAGACATTGAATCTCAATCACTGTGCTTTTTTCACCTTGTGGTTGGTGTCATGATTCTCATGAGTCTAAAAAAACAAATACTGAAGAAGGCCTTCAGGGTAAATAATTCCCCTGAGCACCACAGATAAAAATTTTAGAAATTACCCTGAAATATCCAAAACTAATATAACTCTCCCTCAATAAATCACAAATTAGATGTATTTTTTGAAAAGCAGTGGTATCAGTGAAACAAAAATAATGGTACTTACTAATCAATCTTTACTGAATCTAAAATGTAAAAAAAATGTGACTAACATTAAATGGTCCGGCATGTTCACAATAGATTCAACACCTGAAATTAAATTTCTATGATCTGGGCTATGAACAAGCTTGACATCTAAAAACTGATAATCTAAAAAACCAAAATACTAGAACTATGTGAGACTTTGATTTACCTGACTATGGGATAAGCACACTCTGTGGGACATACAGTAAGGAGAGCACAAGCTATGCATCATGGGATAGCATGGGGTCAACTGGCAAATCAGACTGGAGCAGCAACTGGAGAGCAAGCTCCATATACGCATGTACTGCATGGTGTGGATGTGCAGTCAGCAACTTACCCTCTGCCTTAATAATCCTAATAATCACAGGCACTTTTAATTCATAGAAAACACTACTTACCATATGATTCACAACAGTATAGAAGAGGTTCTGTAATGTGATCAGCTGTCCTAAACAATCTTATTAGCAGACATGGTTATTAGCTGGGAACACTTTCCTTGTGTAATATTAACCTACTGCTACAACTTATTTGTAGATTGTGATTACGATATTATTATATGTGTGGTTCCTAAATCATCATTTTAGAATTTGACTGTCAGCTGGCAAGGCTAAAGGAAATAAATGTACCCACAAATTCATATTGCTCCGCTTCATAACACTGTGAGGAAGGTGAACACTTGCAAGCCTGTTTCTTTCTCTCTCTCTTTTTTGAAACTCAGTTTCAGAAGAAAAGCGGTTTATGTTGGGAGGGGGAGAAATTGCATTCAGCACATCAGTCAGCCAATCATTTTCCCTTCAGTCATTGCATTACTTTGTGTGTGTTCATATCCTGTTTATCAGATTCAATGTTTTATGTATTCTTCCAAATTGACACAATGGCGGCGATAAAATGTGGGCAAATTTACATCTTTTAGTGACAGACGGCGATTGGAGGGAAATTAAGTTGTACTACGATATCATAATATACATGGGGCAAATAACCTAGTTTGAATAATCACAGTCTCTGTTTAAATGATTTTTTGCTACCATTTTATAGGAAGCCTTTGATGTGATAATGTTAATTCCCTTCTGGTGGGGAAAAAAAGCACCAAGAAGCGGAAATTATGTGGGTAATACACTGCCAGTCAATCTTTTACACCAGTGCCTTATTAACAGTTAATCATTTTGTCATAACATTTTTTTGTGCCTTAATACTATATTTGCAGAGTTTCCTTGGCTATCTGCACATTTAAATACATTAATTTTTCCATATTTGATTTGTGATTAGAAATATTACAGCTGGCAGTTAGTATGTTAATATGTTTTACCTTTGGTATTATACAGTATATATCCCTATACTCATATGGGAAAAATGAATGGCAAAAAAGTCATTATCAATATAACACCAGCTCCATTTACAATGATGTGATAATATGGTTTACATTGCTAGCTGCGCCACTGAACGCCTTATTTCAATGATGTGATAATATGGTTTACATTGCTAGCTGCGCCACTGAACGCCTTATTTCAATGATGTGATAATATGGTTTACATTGCTAGCTGCGCCACTGAACGCCTTATTTCAATGATGTGTTAACATCTTTATGGTCATAGCCACAGTCTGCTATTGTGTGACACCTAAGGCAAATTCATTCAGACTCATCACACTTGGCAAGCATAAATGTATATGTTAGCAAATTATCAGGTACAATTATGAATTATACCATAAGCCACTCTCAGAAGAAGGCTCTCACATCCCTTTTGCAACTGAAAGATGAAGTTGAAGTTTACTGACCGTGTCTCAGTCCAGCTTTCTGCTGCTTCCTTTCAGTAGATACTTACTCTTGATTAAGAGCAGTGGCTGATGTCTGACACAGTCTTAATTTATCAGGGAAGGTGATGAGAAACTTGTGTGTAGATATTGTTATTCCTTTTCTATATATGTGACTGTAACTGATCAACAGTTCTGAAATAATAGTCGACTTTGATTTAAATTCATACCTAAGTATGCTGACACCTCCTCTGGCTTAAACTTACATCTTTGCTCATTTCTTCTCACTTTAAGATATTTTTGTAATTTTTGATTAAGTTAAATTGAAGGGTACAGTAATAAAAGTAATGATTCTATTAAATAATTTCTACTGAACAGTGCCATACCCGTGATATCAACCCTTCTTACTACCGCTCCAAGGACTTCCTTCTGTCGGACCTCTGCCTTAAAAAATTCTTACAGTTCAAGGATACCCTGAATTGTACCATATTGTGGGGTCCCTAGCAAACGGCTCTTCCAATGTGCACACGCTCACCCTGACATCACCAGAGAGCCTATGTTCTGAACGGTCTCACTGCTTAAGACAGCCCATGTGTGCTACGGTACACCAATACTGTAGCGCTGTAAACACGCAAAGGGCAATAAAACTTAAGCAATAAAAGGACAGACAAGCTCCCTGTCTCTTCCTGCTGCCTGAGTTGCTTCCTGTTGCTCCTGTTGCTTCTCCTCTTCTGCTCATCCTTTCTCATCCGCCCCTGGCATGCAGAACGCAAGCAAGAAACTTTTGCTCCAGGCCTGCGTTTCGTCTCGGAGGCAAGCGCTTCGTCAACCATCCTGCACAGCACAGTGCATTACTGGCCGACTTCACACGACGGATCCACAGCCATCCTGCGTGGTAACACTGAACCACTGTTTTAGCTTGCTTCACAGCATCTGAAACATCCAGCAACAGCTAACCAAATCATCCAATCCAGACGTGCAAACTCAGACAATGTGCCGTTTCAGAAAGTTCAGCAGCGGGATTCCTTCTCCAACAACGGATGGACGAGAAAGGACAAACCCCTTAGATAAATGAACTGCAGTATTTGCTATCCCTAGATAGACTACACATAAGATGGACACACCAGGCACTCGCATTGGAAGTTCCATGCTGTGTTTAATTACAATGTAATGTAACTGCAATATCTGTATTATGTATTACTGTGTATAGTCTGCGTTAAGAACAGTATTCGCTGGCTAGCTACAGCTAATTAGTTTTATACTCGCTATCAATTATTATATTTTCCACAAACAGGAATTTATAATTTAACTTTCTTAACTGAGACCTCTGCATGCGGTCTCCATAACGACTAGCACGATACATACATTTTCCTCCAAATCTGCCACACGAGCCGTGGAATTTGGATCATTACTAAGCGCCGTGCACGTTATCGACACGTGTACATGCAGACGGGAGCGTGCCCATTGTTCTCAATATATGCACACACACAAACACACATACTCTTTCCTTAGTTTGATATAAACTATCTAGGATTTTCACTGTTGTTTAATAAATATATTTTATTAAACGTTTTGTCTGTGTTGATATCTAAGGACATGAGCCAAGTTTAAATCAATCTGAAAGTAATGCCTTCAACTGTTATCAATTAGTAGTTGTTGTATCTTTAATTACAGATTAGAGTGTCAATAATTATATTTTATGATTATTAAAAATGAGACTGATTAACTAATAAAATGAGACTGATTTCCATGTTAGTCTTCTAGGGGTAAAATCTTGGTACACTTAAGTTTATTTAGAACATTAATATTTTGTGTCGAAGTGTTAGAATCCGGCACATTATCCTCATATCATCTGGCGCTCTTTTGAGGATATAGATAATATTAATTGTTCTGTATATATTTGCTTCCAAGTGTGAGGAATAGAATAAGTTCCTACATAACTGGTGCCACATGTGAGGTTTAAATAATCCCTACAATATCAAATTATCAAAATCAAGTCATACTGTAACACTGACAGAAAAGAGCATGCACTGATAGTTATGTGTTTAATTGTTTAAATTGTTATGACCAATAAAATATAGGCTATTGTATCTAGCTAGCTAGTGCTAGCTAACTTTCTTGTTACAGTCCATTATGGTCATGGAGGCCTATCTTAGCTAGCTAGCTAAATTTATTGATGATAATTATTTGACAGTCAGCTTTATTTATTGTTCTTATTGTAATAATGTATCACTAGTGAGTTACATGTCTGCTGCAGGTCCCAATCAGCGATCGCCGATTTTTGACTGCTGTGATGTTCTCTGTTCTGCACTCTGGCTTTCGGAATGCGGAGCTGAAATTCCACTTATGTGTGAATGTAGGGTCAGTCATATTGAGGAAAGAGTGCCGCTGTTTGAAAACTCGTTGGTGGTAACGCCTTCTTCTCCTTGCAGTTATGTATTCCATACTATTGGGATCAATGGCAAAACAGAGACATTGAATTCAGCCAAGATTACATCCATTCCAGGCATTAAAAGAGTATAATTTAAAGAGCACAAGTCTCACATTTTCCTGGCTACCTTGGTTCTGTTAATGTAGATTGTGGGGAATTCAATTATTTGGGTAATTATGGAATTTTGACCATTGTTGCCTTTCGGTAATATCTCCAAAGTCATGGTATGACACCTGCTGGCCGAGTCAATGTACTACAATTTATTTGGGTACCTTTGAGTTTTGTGCTCTGAACAGACTTGCTTTGGATGAAAATGGCAATTCGGGCATTGCACCCCATAATTTGCATTGTACCTCCATTTGTTGTCAGAGAACACCCCCAGCCATTGTGCGTCTATGCCCCTTTATTTCGTCAGAGGCGCAAGTGACTTTGTGCTTCCACATTTTTCCTGTTGCGCTGCCGGCGTGTTGCCGAAAATAACTTTGCATGCTTTGTAGCGGCCATGGCACGTTTTAAATCAGTCGTAGCGCGTTGCGCCTGCTCACGGAAATAGGGCCCTTTGACCTTAACAGCCAAAATGACAGGCAGAATGGGTCAGATCACAGCCTTCCATATAATTACATTTCCAGATGCTGTCCCGAGGGGCATTTCATTTTTCAAAGGAACCATAGACACTCTGAGAAAAACTGAGATAAAAATTGAAATAAATGACCGCTAATGAGTTGAGAAAATGTATCCTAACTTTGATTTGTTTAGGACTAGTTGCTAAAATATTTTAATAGTTTGTTCATGTTTTCATTTTTTAAGTGTGATCAGAATTGAAAATAACTATGTCTTACTCTAACTGCTTCAAAAGGCAAAGACAATAAGTCTCGAGAACAGGTGTTCTCGGGCCTTTTAAAGAAACTGGAAGAAAAAAACACCACAATAGAACAATACACACCTGGTGGCAATTAATTAACTGAGGAAGCAGATGACCAATCAATTACCCTGATAAGTCAAGTATCAGCATTATCCAATGCTGAGTCAATGGAGTTAAGGGAAAAGGAATTCATATTGAGAATAGACAGAGTATCGTCAAAGAAGAGTATATTTAGACTCAAGTGATCACAAGCAATAGTGGTGTAATAACTATTAAATTATAGTGGGCTATGTTATCCAACATAGGCTGTGAAGCATGCATGCATAAATAAATAAATACCATTTCTAGAAAAATTGATTTAAAAACAAACACAGAAAATGTGTTTTTCCCCACATTGAAAAAAGTACACATATGTTTGTATACATTGCAGTTGTATTGATATTAAAGTGAGGCCTACAAACTGACATGAACCAAGAACTGTGCCCACATGCCTCAGATAGAAACGAGGCTGCCTAATCCCAACACCATTTAACTGTAACTCGGTCCTGTGTTTTCAAAATCTTACTGTCTGAAAAGAATATGACATTAAATGGTAGTTTTCATAAATAAATAAAACTTAATCTAGCATACATATGTTTCTGATGACTGCTGAAGTCTCAAAAGTTATGTGTCTGCTAAACAATGAACGATTGAATCATTTTTACAACAGCTCTCATATTTGATTTTCAAGAGTTTTACTACTTTCCATCCTTACTTCCACTCAAAATTTCGTTTTTGGTTTGGGTTTGAAGCCTGTATATCATTGATGTGAATTTTTCTGCAACTGAATTCTCTGTTTTCATTGTCTGGAAAATGGCAGACTAATTTCCTTTTATTTTGCTTCCAAGGATGAAGGTGACTACTATGGAATTGCTGGAATGCTCCTACATATATCTTTGTTAAATGCTTGATATATCCTTGAACTCCATTGCCCATAACCTCTGCTCAAATGACTCTGAGTCATGTGGGTCTCTATGGGGTGCCTGCAGCTGTACCCCTGTGCTGTATACTATAGTGAGTGAATAACACCATTAGGTGTTATTTGAACTTAATGGTGTAAATAACAGATCATTGTCCACTGAGTATTTTATATATGCCAAAATTATTCCTTCACTAGAACTGCAGGACTGTTGCTTCATAAACATTATTGGATTTCCTATGAATTTGAATGTATTTTCATCATTCTTTTTCTAGTTGCGTGTATGAGATCATTTAATCTAGGAGCTTTCCAAAACGGTTGATGGAGAAATAAAAGGCAACTCATGGAGTGGCATAAAATGTGTACAGATATTCAAGTGAATTAAGAATATAAGAATTAAGAAATTTGGATTTTAAGAGAAACAAAATAGAGGGCTGATTCCATGGATGGGCTACTGAACCAGTCTGAACTGTTCTGCATCATCCCACCCAGCTAAGAGAAATTACAATGTATGTACATGTTTACCAGCTTAAACACTTCAAAACATTACACATGGGGTTTGAAAGCCAGTCATTCTTTAACAGACCAAAGGCAAGAGTTACATTTAATCAATGTTTATTGATAGCATTATTTCATAGAAATTCTTTCTTTTGCCTCAAAATGTATGCTGCTTTCAGACTGTTATTTTTGGATGGGAACACTTTGCTTTTGCTGTGCAGAATAAATATGATATTACAGGCAACATATATACAGCATATGTCTTGGAGAGGGATTTTTTTAGAACAGGCCCTCAGCTAAAACTAAAGAGTGGTTGCTACATAAGAAGCATGTGCTTGCCTCTCCTATTTTTGTAGCATTTGCCATTAAAAAAAGAATGTCCACTTTGCCTCTAAAAGTAGTTTAATTCAGAGCCTGTTTTACATAACACAATACCCTAATACATGATTCAAGGCACTTCCACGCACCATATGCATTAAGATAATGGAAGAGAATAATAAAAGTTTCAGTAGCATTAACATTTGATGCATAAAATAAAAGGGAGGAAAAGTAAAATCCAGCGTTTTGAATAAAACCATTTTTTTTTGCCTTTGAAGTAAAAGTGCATGTATTATAAAGTATGTATATTACTACCATTAATGCATTATTGAGTATTTATCAGATTTTCCTCTGAGATTTTATCCTTCTTAAGGGGGTAAACTTTACATTACACTGTGCTCTCTCAAACACTGTCCAAATTCACACTAGGCTGGTGTTAGTACCCCGAGCACAGCCTCCTCCTGTTTACAGAAGCACTGTCCAAACATACAGTATGGTGATCCTGTGAAGGTCTGTAGTGTATAGATATGCTCACATTTGGTAAATGAGCCCCAAATGTATGTACCTGTGATGTGAATGTATAGAGCAAATTCAGCTTTTACAAATTTTTAAAAGGGAAAAAGATGTCTTATGTTTTCCAGTCAATGTAAAGAAGGACAAAGACTTTAACAATTGAATAGAACAGACAATGTATATTCTGTTGTACTTGTGGTGAATTGTTCACTTGTATTGTAAGCTTTGTGAATTATACACTAGCATGAAAATATTATTAGTAGTAGCCCATTTATCATTACGAAAATGATTATTTATAGAGATAAAAAGAATATTGGCTAGCTTAATTTTGCCCCAGAAATATAATGAAATATAGAAAACCATTGTACTTTGATTGCCAGAAAAAACCTCTAGTTCCTTGGCTGTTCCTCTTCCGTCAGTACTGGGTTTAAAGCACCAATTTCTAAACCTCTCAGATAGTACAAAAGGTAGAGACTAAGGGCGCTGGCGTTCTCCCACACCCTCCATCCTATACCGAGCAAATACACAGAACAATGCATGAAAAAAACATCCAGCCATTCATATCAATTTACCATAGATGTCAAGAAGAGAAATGTATGATGAGAAATACTAAAATTATTACTTTATTTGAGGAAAGGGATCTTGAATATTGATCCTTTGTAGCTTCATTAGCTGGATACTGACATCTCAGATTGATGTCTCTTTAAAGTAGGTCTTGGTCCAAGCTACCCTGGGAATCACACTATTGACTTTGGATGTTTGTGTTGCGAGGCCGCTGGAGAGTTTTGGTTGCTTTTAATGGGATCCATCAATTCACCTTCTCTTTAATAATTATTGTTATAACATTCACAGGAGACTGGAGCTTCGGAGACGCTTTGCCTTGGCTGGCCCCGTGTACTGCAGTGTGGCTCTTGGTCCGCGCATTAGGAATTTTCATTTGTCTCCGTCCTGACAAGCTCTTTCCTTCAAAGCGCAACCTAAAAATCAAAGCACAGCTACAAAACACATGGGGCCGCCGGTGAGAAATATCCCATATGGAGAAGCAGGAAATCCTTCCAAATAATTTAACACCATTAACCTGAACACTGAAGGGAAACATGGCTGGATCTTTGCTGGATTAGCACGGAATAATTGAAAGACTACTTTATGCCCCCTCTGAAAAGAGCATTGATTTTCATATGCTGTGCTTCCTTTTAACCAGGTCTTTGATTTCCTTTTTTTGCAATCTAAACACATGAAACTTGTCTGGGAAGTGTGGCTTTAAATAACCTTTTTTGGACCTTCGGTTCACCTTGCAGTAGATCACTCCGGGCATCTTCCAAAAGCAGCATCTGTAAGCAAAAAAAAAAAAAAACAAGAAAGAAAAGGGGAAACATTATGCGATCAGTGCGGATGATGAAAAGAGATGCAAATGTTAAAGGCATTGATCGATACTCATCTGCACTCAACCCTCTGCCCCCTGTGATATCAATACATCGAAAACATCATTTGTATCAGCAGTTGTTTCTTTAATTAAGATCTCCCCAAAATCTTTGCCATTGATTTGTGCCATTATATTATTGACTGCTCTGTTGTGCTGACCTGAATTTTTCTCTCACTCTTTGTGAATGACTGGGTTAGAATACGTGTAAACATGAAGGAACTGAGTATCAGAAGGAGAGGCTCCTTTGAAAGGAAGTCAAAATCCATGTTTGCATTTTAAATCCATTTTCCAGGTAAATAGAAACTATTCTTAAATAGCAGGAACAATTTACAATGTATGCATTTAAATTATACCTTCAGCTACACACAATATACACTGAGCTGCATATTGCCAGCTAAAGTTTTTGTTGTTTTGAATACTTTCATTGTCACAGATGATATTCATATAACTGGGCTGAGAATGTGCCAGAGAGACATTTTTAATAAGTCTTCTATAGTATTTTATTTCTTTTGATGAAACTTGACAGAACTGAAGCAGTATCATGGTTCTAAAGAGCATAATTTCAAGTTTAAATGGTTATTTGTTCTACAAGTAAAAAGTGTGAGACTGTGTCCAATAATGTTTAATCTGTACCAGACATTTTCAGTCTGTAAATAATATAATAAAATTGTCTGAAGATGGGAAAACCTGGCTAGTACTGTACTGTACGTAGGATGAATAAGGACTCAAGTGATCTGTTGCCTTCAGTAAAACAACTGAAGGATGGAAGTTGTGGACACAAGAGCACTGATATTTAGATTGTATGTAGTTTTTCTCACTGTAGGGTGGTAGGGCAGACGTCAGAGGTCCTAGCCAATGAAAATGAATTTTCACTGAGTGATAGACACATGGGTTGTGCCGGATGGGCCAGACAGTGGACATTGCATTGCATTTTAACAAAGTCACACTTTTCTCCAACATAACTCTGGGAAGGTATCACATGATGGGAAATTATATTTAAGGTAGTGATTTTGGTCAGATGCTGAACTGACTGGATAGAAGGAGAAACACCCTTGACAGTAGATGCCCAGGACCAAACCTGTTCTACACCATGACATGAGTGAGTGCTCTAGAATGAGGTCATTTTAACCCCATTGCTGGATTCTTGTTTAAATAGAGGAGAAACGCATCATGGGAAAAAATAAAAAATGATGGGCATTTTGACTTGCACATTTTCTTCAGCTTTGCATCTGTCAATATTTGACTGCATTTGTCTAAATTACAGGAATATACAGTAGGTGGATCTACAGATGAATCCTACAAGAGTCACGTGGCGTAGGAGTGGCTGGTTCTGTAATTTCAGATACTTTCATGCATGCAGGTGATTCAGTACACTATAGCCCTCCTAAGATACAAAACTGTGATAGAAAACGCCATGTGCTGATAGTACAGACCATAGGAAAAACCAGCAGAGCACAGGAAGATGCCATGGCCATGGTGCATATGCTCAGTAGAGCACAGGAAAATACCATGGCAATGGTGCACATGCTCAGTAATAGGTAAACCATGGTGATAATGCACATGCTCAGTAAGAGTTCCCTCCTCTAAAGTAGCACCCTATTATAGAGCTTCCAGCCCACATGTCTCATTTGCCTGTATTGTTAAAATACCTACACAGATTCCAGGATTCTGACAGTGACACCACCTTTTGGTCCCTTTTTGGGTTTGATAACTGTTGCTATGAAAGAAATAAATTAAGCCTGTTACATGTGTTGTAGAAATAACTCACTCATTAGCTAACCGCGGAGCCAAATAGCATAACATGTTAAGTATTTTGTGATACACAGAAATGCAAATTGATTCATGCTTGGTGGAGTCTGTGCTTGTGTTCAGCCATTTAATCATCGCTCGTGGCAATATTTTATTTTTGTTTGTGGAAATATATTTGCTAAGGTACTACATATTTAAATATAGCCTACCATGTCAAATATTACAAGCAAATGACACCAATCATTTCAATATTCTGGTTGTTAATGTGCTGAAGGGCAAAATGGGCATGTGAGAGATATTTTCCAGGCTTCAGTCAAATCTAAAGGTTTCCCAGCACAAATATGATTTGGCACCAAACAAAACAAAGTAGGGCTGAAAATGGCAGGAAATGTAAGTATGTTAATTCAGTGTAGTCAGACAGGAATGATTCCTGGCGATAGAGAGGGGAGGCGTTAAATCGTCGTGTGGAACCAGCGTCTGTCTGCCTGCAGCAGAAGGGGAGGGAAGCAGTTGCACCGTGGACCGCATTATAGCTAAGCCTTGTTAAGAGAGAACCATGGACCACATTTTGTAGGCCTTATAAATAGAGGATCACAGACTAAGTTTGCTTTAGGCCTTCAGAAATGATGAAATAATAGCTTCTTTCAAAACCATATTGAAAGCGTATCTTTTTATGAGTTATTTTATGTAACCATATGCAATTGACTAAATTGTAATTTTCTTTTAGGACTTGTTTTTTAACTGTTCAGAACCCTGAGACACATTGGTTTGAAGCATGCTGTATAAATAAAAAATGGATTGTAAATGATTATAAACAAGGACCCATATGGTCCGTGTTTCATTTATGCCTTATAAACATTGATTGCACTTTTGAATCCTCTCTTTCCAAGATGGCGACGATCAGTCCACATACAAAATGTAAAGACAAAGGGAGGGCCATATTTGTAAATTCAGATATTATCATTCTATAAATATGTAATGTGACTGAGACAAATCTGTTTTATGAAAAATAAATTTTTTTTAAAAGATTTTTATAACATTTTCATGGGCCCCTTCAAACCGTTGGGCAATGTATACTTAGTGCCCTTTTTCCCCCTGGTGCTACACCCCTGATAGTAACACAGTGCTGGATGCAGAAAAGCAGTTTGCTCCCAAATTAACTTTGTTTGTTGTGAATTAATAATGTAACATTTAAGGTGGTGCATGAAAGAAGCTTGTGTTGATTCCAGAAAGCGATTGAGTTTGAGCTGTTTCTCTCTGCGTCTCTAGCAATGACGGAAGGAGAGTTGGATTGACAGCTCCTGCCTCAGGTGGGGTTTGGAGATGTTCAAAAATGGCAGATGGGGGGTGGCGGGGATGGGGGAGCTGCCCTCCTGTTGAATATCCAAAGTGAATCCCACTTGTCTCTCTGCATGCAATAGTCCAGCTTCCACCCACCTGATAAACACACCAAACCCCTCAAGTGTTAAATTTGTTTCCCCCCATACTGGCCCCCCACCCCCGCCCCAGCTCCCCCTTCCAGGAACCCCCCAAAAAAACCCCGAGTGGAGTTTAAACGGGCGGAAGGATCGGTAGAGGCTTTGCATCTCCATGGGCATTTTGAACAACGCCTGTTCCACTCCGATTGCAACCACCACAAACAAATCCAATAGGCCCTAATCTGATCATCTCATCCCTACTTTTCATGCTGTGTTTCCTTCAGAACCCCTTGTACTAGTCCCAGCCTGTGAGTCTGTGATAAGACACTGGAAATTTAGTCATCATCTTCTGCGCAAAGGAGCTCACAGAAGGGATTATGATATTCCTATAACCTTACATTGGATATGGACAGGGGCAGCTACTAGTATGATTACAATCCTGTACATGTCCGTCCATCCTGTCCCAAACCCCCCCCCCCCCCCTTCCAATCCCCACCCAATGCCTCCTTTTTAAAGGTTGGCTTTACAAGATTAGTGGAGAATAACCATCATCATACTGCAGGAGATAGCGGGAAGGAGACACACTGTTTACTGCTGTTGCATACATTTCAGATATAACAGGGATGATAATGGAAGCCATTAACCGCTGTTTCTGTTTCTGCTATATTTGAAAATCTGTAGGGAAAACATAGAGAAGACTTAACTGAATATAATCATGTTTTACATTTCACAGGAGCGTTTTTATAAGAATAATAATTTATTATTTAACAATAATAATGTTCAGATGAATTGGTTTGGTAAATAATTTGATGTTGATGGTATTAATATGTGCGATGGGCATGAACAAATCAGCTCTGAAAATGACATCTTATATATTGTAGATGATAGAGTATAAGATGGACTTATACTGCTGTGTGCTCAGGCTAAAATGAGAAAACAAATGCGATGTTTGTAGGGAACAAATGCAAAAGCGCACTATTAAAAACATGAAATATTTGCTTATATAAACAGAAAGGTTATACACTGATACAGATGAGCCACCTGTTATGCTCTAACGTATGATAAAAGAGTATTCTTTCATTCTGGCACAACTGTTGTAAATACATATTCAAATACAACCAAAAACATTTTTTTTTCTACATGCAACTCTTTAATCTCAAAAACATATGTGTACAAATTATTAGCATCCCTAAGATTATTTTTAAGAAAATTAAAGTTAAATCTGTAATTAACTTTAAGTTAATATTTATAGCTTAAGGATCTGTGCTGTTGCCGTGACTTTGTGCTTCACAGGGGGGTAAAATGGAAGAAGCCTTAGCAGCCAATGTGACCCAATGGTGAAGAATGTTTGAATTTCCTTGGCCAGAGAAGCCTGCTTCAATATAGATTTGTAAGTATGAGAAGTGCCCTTTAACCAACAGTGATGAACATCTCCAATTAACTAAATTGTCACAGCAGTGATTGTGATCTACACAATGTAGATAAGAGCAGGCACATATACTCACAGGAGATAAAGGGGAGAATCCCAGCTGGCAAACAAGAAATAAAGGCAATGGCTGCCAAATACAACTATGAATTTCTCATGCAAGGTGTAGAAAATAATGTTTGATTGGAAGATTAAAATTACCTGAGGGCGGAGCACTTATTATATAAAAATTGTTTTTTTTCTGTCCACCTTTCCTTTAAGTCAGTAAAACAATACAAGTTTCAGGTGAATATTTAAATGTGAGTTGTGACATATTTTAAAGCATGTAAAAGACCAGTGTTGTTAAATATTGATAAGGGTGTAATTTGAAAGTCTTTTCTATCTTGGACTGTTTTTTCCTCTTCTTTTGCTGTCATGTCACATTTTTCCCTGTGATATGCACACATTCACAGTCAGATCAAATTAGGCCAGGACACAGTGACTGAGGCCTGGAGTGACATAGGCTTGGGAGGCTGCAGTTACAACTCTGAAATCCCTCTGTCTCCCATCAATATTTTATCAGGTAACCCAAGAAGCGGCAAACTATTCTGTTTCTCTAGCCCTGTACCCTGCAGGTTTGCCGAGCTTCCTGTTCTCAAACATGCACGTGAAAAATGTCAACGTCTCTCCCTTTTGAAGATGATCTCTATGTGTTTGGCCTCGTTTGGAAAGAAGAAAATCAGTCTTCTCATTTTCTCACTCATGCTCACTTCATTAAGGACGCTCTGGAGGAATTTAAATGAACTGTCTATACTCCCCCTCATCTGCATCCATGTTAGATTTGTAACAATGTGGCAGGGCTGTTTGCATTGGGCTTAGGGGTGATGACACGGTCAGAGGTCTCTGTACACCTCTGTGTGCCAAAAGCCTCCCACCAGGGACCGTTCACTGGTTCTTGCAGACAGGCAGGTTCATGATTGAGGAGGTCTGGTACAAGGTCTGTGGCTCTAAAGATGTTTTCTCTGTTCTTGATGATTTTTTAATTCTGATCAGGCACTAAAATACGAATCATGGAGATAAAGTGTCTTTTTTGGAAGGAAAATGATTTGCCTCTGGTTTTATCTGTTGTCATTATGTTTTAAATGCATGGCAGGGGGAAAAATCAATACCTCTAAAATTTGCCAGCCCCTTAGAGGCTGCCAGAAACAGGCCAATGTCCACATGACTGGAGCATAATTTGGCAGTGAGGACTTATTACCCAGGAGTCTCTGGGCTGTTATTCCGTATATTTTGTAGAAATTATTTGTTATTCCTGTATTCTGTTGTCCTAAATGTCTCCAGTTTCATCATCAGAATATCCAACAGCAATTTTCAGGGTTACCCAATTTTTCAAAATGGCGGATGGACAGTCAGCATTAGTTTTTCAAATCACTCACTACCTAAGGTTGCTTATTCACCAAAATTATAAATGCGCTGTGTACTTAGGGCACCAAAATGACAAAAATGGAAATAACAAATATGTGTGCAAAGGCAGTCTTAACAAACAATATATATATATATGAAAAACGTTGTTGGTAAAGACTTGGTTTACATGCATATATCACATCACATTGTTTAATGTCAGACTAGACAAGATTAAAAGCATGTATGTATTTGGTACAGTGACTGGCAGGGCCTATATTTTTGTATTTACTAATTATTTAACTGGACACAAATAATATATATTGCCATTTTCATTGTAATTTTCAGTATTTTCTGTTTCCAATACTTAACTGTGTTCTTTGGGTGTCAATTTTTCTTCTTTTCATCAACACTGATATATATGGAAAACAATACAGTGTCCATATTTGGGTGTGTTTGTTAATGCACATGCAGAGGTATCTTTGACTGACACCTTTTAAAATAAATATTTTAGTGATAATCACCTTGTCTATGAATATGTATATCTTATAACCCGTAACATTTGTAGCATTTTGAATTCAGAAGGGCACAGAGCTAAAGGAAGTTTTTCCCCATCTTGTTTTTTGTTGTTTCATCCAAATTTCACTTGTCTCCAGCTGTCTTTTTTCCTCTGGCTTTCAATACCTCTTTTTTTAGCTATGCTGTCACTCACTTTTATCACTTTTCCATCACCGATACGTCTACTGTCCCTCCTCAACATCAATATTCAACTAAGAATTGTAAAATGAAAATATGTATTTCAATTTGGAGAAAATAACTCCCCATTCTGTCTCAAATGTTTTAAATTATACATTACCAACCGCTACATTAGGTTTGCATTTCTAATATTGTTTTATGAATTTGACAATAGATATTTCACTGCTCTTGGCTGTGAAAAGTAAATGCATGAGAAATATATGGGTGGCTAAAATGCATGAGTTTTTTGAGATGTCAGTCAGAGTTGACATTAAAGTTAACTTCATTCTGAAGTTTCTGGACTATCATGAACTGCCAGCACTTTTATCTCAATCCTTAAATTCTTGTTCTGTTGGGATTCTGATTCTGGCGTTGTTCAATGCAGAACAGGATGCAGAAGGTCCTTCTCAGAGACACTAAGCAGAGGTAAAGAGGCACTGGAGTCTTCTTCTGAGATATTATCATAATTTCTTTATATGCTGGCCTGTTTTTTATGATTTTTATATGCTTTTATTCTATATGTGGTTTTGTGATATGCAGCAATGTAATATACCTGCCGGTAGGCGGGTGCCTTTTATACTTAATACTGAAAAAAAAAAAACTTTTTTCTTTCCCTTAATTTATTGATTTGGTTATAAGAATCTAAGAATGCATTACATTAATGTAAAGTTGTATTTCAAAGGCTAATGGAACACCAACGGAAGCATATATGTATCATTTAAGAGAGTAATAAAAATGACAAATGAAACACACCCACCTCATAAGACCGCTAAGCTGTCTGATCTGCATTACCGTAGTTAGCTGGCGAGGGGTTGATTCAGAGAGCAGATTAAGCCTCAGACGCTGAGGACGATTACCTTTGATCAATTAACAGAGAATAATCATATTGGCTGCTTTCTGTTGCGACTCTTTGCCTTCTCTCGCTGAACAATAGTCATGTCCTTTCTCGGCCTTTTCAAGGTTTCAGCTGACTGGATGGATTTTGCCTGTAGACTCTCCCCAGGCAGTAAGATGAGTAGTCAGACATGCTCACAGCAATCTTAATCTTGCTCTGGGACATTTACTTGACATGAAAGTCTATTTTTACACATTATTCCTATGGCGTTTTCTCCCTCCTCCAGGTCCAGTGTTCCTTTGTAAACATAACAGTTAAGATAGCATTCGTGCTCCTCATGCCAGTGACAGTGGTATTCCTGAACTATTCCTTTGTTGCATGTAAACATTGATGCATGTATGGAAAACTGGTCCATAAGGCCCATTCCTAGAACAAAGGAAAACATAAATGGAGACCTTCCTTTCATTTTTTTTTTTAAATCTAGGACTAAACTTCATTCTTGTCTGAATTTTCTACTACACTGTACTTCTGTTTCAAAACTTTTTTGCTCTACATTTCAGTTGATATGCTTCAACTAAATTATGTCCAACATTTTATAGTAAAACATAAATAGTAATGCCATAATCCTTAATGTCAAGAGTTTATTTTATCACAGATTCAGATTTTCAGATGGACTCAACTTCTGTGATAAAGCTGGTCATACCCACTTCAACAACCTGAAGAACTGGATTAGACATAGTAAATGGACTCATTGGGATTTTAGCTACACACAGGTGTGGGGGATTATCAGATAGGGGTTAACCACCGGAGACGGGGGACATTAAAATCATTATTTATTTAGACAGTCTAAAAATTTGAGGCTTCAAAAGGACCAATAGGAGTTAAGGAGGAGAATGAACAAGGATTGCCAACAGTAGTGACAACGTTTCATGAACTCCAATTGGGTAGCACAATACACAGCAGTCAATCATTGACTTATTTGAACCAGTTACAGTTTATTTTCTCCAGAGCCAGTGCAGTCTTTGGTGAGAATTACAAATACTTGGCATGGTAGGACCTGTTGTTTTTGGTCCCGTGAATCCTCATTTTCTATCATTATTCAGGACAAGAAGATGTGGTGTTGGTGTGAGAATTTTTTTTTTTTTGCATTTATTGAAATTATTATACAACAGGCTAAGGCTATCCCTGTCTCAATTTATAGCAACTACCAGCATAGCTAACATCCAGCCTGCCATCTACTACCAGGGAACAGTAGTCTACTACACAGCTATTAATATTGATGACTCATGTTGCTAACTGTGTTGACAATAAGGAGAGCCTGCTCATCAGTATCACCTGGCTCAGTGAGCACTGAGCACGGTGTATCTGAAAATGACGAATATTAGGCCATAACATTATTTCAGTTTGACTTGAAATTGACACACATCTAAAAAAGTGTTACATTGGACAGTTATAGTCCTCATGTAAAAAGCTAGCTTAATTAGCAAAACCCTTGGGCACAGAGCTTTTTGAGATTTTGCCATAAGGAAGAAGACCAAGGGTCCTAACCTTTCAAACAATGAAACACACAAAAGCACACAAAAAAACACACAAAAGCTGTGTTCACTTTATCAAGCAAAACAACCCCCTTATTTCAGCGTATAACATTCTGATTTAGCCAAGCCCAAAATGTATTTAAGTGTTTTCTTGATATTTACACAGGTTCTATGCAATTCATTACAATTTGCCAAACTGAATTCTTCTCATTTATAATAATAATACTGTTGTGTACGTGTCCCCAAATGCAATTTCAGTGTTTTTCTCTTTATGCAATTAATGCAAATAACATAATTTATTGTATGCTGGATACTTCACCTGTAGTACCCCTGGGATAAATAAAGATATTCTTTTCTATTTCAATATATTTTCACCCAGTATCTGAACATAGACATGTTCTGAATACTTTGCAATGGCAGTCAGAAAATCTAGTGATGTGGTTTTCATTACACTTGCATAAGTTATAAAAATCAAAAAGACAGAATTTGGCTCCTGGGCCATAGCTTGGGGGCTGTAGTAGCTGAATCAGGGATCATGACAGCAAGAATGGGTGGAGCCACAATTTGCTGTCAATCGCTGATTTATTTCAACCAATAAAAATAGTTTGCCTTTTCCTACAAAAAAACAATGATTGGTCCAAATCAGTGACTTACAGGAAATATGTTGTATCTCCACTTCCTGATGCCTCATTGGCCCTGTTTGGAGAGCCCAGATCTTGGTTGCATGGAAGTATTTGTAAATATTATCAGACATTTTGAATGGTACTCAGTGCCTGATGTGCAGACAGTGTATGCAACCCAATAGTAGTGAGATGCATCTGTGACCTTTATTGCCACTTCTAATTCTGCTGAAACAGGATCGGATTAATGTCCTGCAAGGGGAATCCAGTAAGCAGTGCTGCAGAGGCATGCGGGGGTGGAGAGAGCTGTCTGCCTGAAAGTGAGCAGGGCTTACAGACTCAAGAGCTGGCTTTAATAAAGATCAGGACAAAGCACCATCCACAGTTTAGCAAAGTAACTTAGATCTTGTCATGTAAATAATTGGCATTATTTATATTTCCAGCAAAACATACATGGGATAACAAACTCTGGTTGAGTTTTACAAATGTTTGCCAAACTCAGCCATCTGCTGCATGTGCTTGTTATTTAAGCATTGTGAGCCTCTACATTTTTATTTCAATAGTAAAACTATATGATGACACAATCCTCAGAAAATGTTTCACAGATTGTACCAATATGAACAGCTAAATGTAATATTACTTATGCTATAAAAATGATCCAAACTATGTGAGTCCGCCCTAATCCCCCTGAATGCCCCTTTATGAATGACTGAGTGGTGAAGTAGTACCAGATGACTCCATTTTGAACTCCTCCTTTTCTGTCTGTTTTCAGAGATTTAGGCACCTGACACCACTCCTTCCCATCATGCTCCTGTGAGTCTGCCACTCAAACTGTGCAAAACCTGGGTAAAACCCAGAGCCCATGGACCAGGAGTGTTCTTCTTTCTTTTTTTATTTTGTGTAATTAAAGACTCAGAGTATGCCTTCCTCACATAATATATAGGAAATAGATGAGATTAACAGAGCGAATCAGTGATTTTAATGTCAGTATTTGATCACCCAATGCACATGTGCTGTATTGAAGTTCCCCCTGTATTGAGGGAAACACAATACCTCTTGTTACTTTGGGTGTAAGACTTAAATGTTCATTTATATATATATATGTATATGTATATATATATATATATATATACACACGTGTATATATATATAAATGTATATATATATATATATATATTATATATATATATATACACATACAATGTTGTCACAGTGTTAATCATATTGCTTTATCATTTGGCTTTAATAACTTAGGGGCATTTCCACGGTACTTGCTGTTTCAACATTTTTCAGTGTTATAGCAGGAAAGGGCTTTTGTACCACGCCTATGGCAGGCTGTGCCACCTATGCGGTCTTGGTGCAGTGTGGTATGCGTCAGAGTTTGAATGCATATTACGCTGGATTATTGTCCTGCCTCCAGAGGACTACAAACCACATTAGTTTGAATTACCAAATCAAACTTTATGTGCAACCGTTCCCTCACAAGGGCCTTAGCATTTTTATGCTATAAAACCCCTATTATTGCCCTTTCCTCACAAGCTTTATAACCATTAGGTTATTGAAAAATTCTCCTCAGATGTCATCTTAAGATAAATGTTGCAGTTCTGATGTGTCAGGAATGGAATCTGGGTCCTGACTGAAAAAACCAGAGTGTCAGAGAAAGGAGCATTCAGCTGTGAAAACACAGTTCATGCCAGAAGGGACTGTATTTTGTCCACTCCCCACAGAAACTGGCAATGGTTACAATACAAGCATCACAAGGTGTTAATTATCCGCTACTTAAGAGGCCTTGAACATGGAGATTAATGTGCGAATGTGTGTGTGTTTGCACCTGAGTGTGTGCTTGGGTGTTCTGTGCAAATTCTTTTCAGCTTAAACTTGCTCAAGACCAATTACATTTCTGCTCCAAAGAAAATGTATCTTGATATGAAAATGGAAAAAGATACAGAATTTGAGGAATATGCCAGTGGGTGGATTTTGTGTCGTCCGGTAATAGATAACATTTCAGAAACATTTGATAATGATTAGCAGCCGCTGCTTTTTAGGCTGTTTTAAATGGCATAGAGACTGGGCTGTATTATGGGCTGCTCCCTTAGAGTTAAATGAGGTTAAAGGCAGTGGCTCTGGACCTAAGACTTGGACAAAGAAAAAAAAAGAAAAAAAGTACACAAAAGTCCAGCTGCCAATAAACTTTATATCTATTGAACAAGACACACACACACACAAACTGCAAACAAACAATATTCTGCTCACAGGCTGGAAGATGCACATGCAAACACAGCTGTAGATAACAGGCTTATTGCCTATCTGACTATACAAATCTACGGCAAGCTTCCCAATTTTACCAAATTTTCCAAAATTCATCCAGCATTTTTTGTTATCTTGCTAATAGCCAAAAAAAGTGTACAAACAGATGAAAACAATGTATAATCCACATACCAGCATTAGAGCATTTTGGAGAAAAATAGAAGTCAAACGGGTCTAAACAAACAGTGATTTGAACAGTAGGGGGAACAGTTATGAGTACATTGTTCCACAAAGCAACTGGATATAGGGAATTGTCCTAAAAATGTTAACTGCCACACTCAAAAATGATGTTCAAGGGAGCTAGCTGTGGTGTAGAAGATATGTTTATGGTGACTTTGAGCATCAAACAACTGTCATAAAAATGTAGTTCATTAGATGCCTATGACCAGGGTCTTATAAAGTTGGCTTTGTCCCATCAGGGGCAGGCAGGGTTCAAGTCTCACTCATTCATACTCTAAGCCCATGGTTAAAAGGTAGCTGCTTGGTAGCCACTCTGGATTTAACTTAAGGCTATTGGCATCTTATTCTCTGCCCATACTTTTGGGAAATGACTGCAGTTTTCTTGTTCTACAAGTTGTATATGTCTACAAGTTTTTGAGTCTATGTAGGCAAAATATTTTAAGTCAATTCAGCTTCAAAAAATGAACTGATTAGATGGTTTCTGGATGAGTGAGATGCATTAATTTCATTTTTCTATTGTTCATGAACATAAAAGTTCAGTGTCAGATGACAATACAAACAATTTTAATGGCCTTTATTTCCTAGAGGAAGAATTATGAGTACACTGAATAGACAGCAGTCACTTTGTTGTGAAAAAATTTGGCACAGACTGTAGTATTCTGGGATACTACAAGAACCAGGGTCAATGAGGGCAGGTCACTAAATATCTTGAGTTGGTTAGCTAACCAGAAATTTTGAGTGGCTGGTTCCCAAGCACTTGATTTTATTCCATATTTCATGTGAAAGATGTCTGACCTGTTCAAAAGAAGGTTGAAAATAACTAATGTTGACAGAATGTTAGCAAATTGGATGGGGGGATGCCTTTTCAGTTTTTTGTGCATTTATGTAGATTTTTACCCACTGAAGTTATGTCAGATTCCTTCAAAAATTGAATATGTCTCAAATTTACCTGGTAACATAAAGGAATAAGCGCATAATTAACATATTGTTCCAACAAAAATGTTCTATAGAATTTATCAGTCCTGCCATCTAGAGTTGTTTCATGGCTGTAGTTATCTGAAACAGACTAGTGGGCACATTGCAGAAGTTGTCTGGGGGCATTCCAGGCTGTGAAATTTAAGCTTTTAGGGCAAGATTTACAAAAGGTGTTGGTGTAAAAGCAGCAACTAAAATGTCTCGGTATTTACATGTGAATTACTTAACAGCCAAAATAGGTGAAAATCGCTATTAAGATGGAATTTGCGGTGACTACATAATTTTGCGACTTACCTCTTGATACACAATAAAATATGCTCATGTATATGTATACATGGAGTCAAGGTGCTGAAACAGGGTAACGGCAAATTCCATTTTTGTGTGGGAATTTTTATGACTTCTGAAAACAGGTGGATATTTTGTGCCATCCAACAGCTACCCTCTGTCAGTTAACATACCAGCAAATACTGGTATGTTACAAACTATTACACAGGTTACAGTCACATGATAATCGCATTACTGGAGGAACTTGAGCCATGCACACATCCAAAGATCGAATTCTCTGTCAGCTGTGGTGATGCTGGATCTTTCTGAAGTACAGTTGCATGGCTTACAGGTGCTTTGTTTCATCATACAATGAACAAGTGTTCAAAAATAGAAAACACACATATCCCATGAATTTGCAGGGTTTGTGTGGTTCAAAAGGAATGTGAAGTTCACGTCACGGCAGCTTTGTTTTCAGGAACAGCTTTATCTACAGACAGTGAGAAGGTGGAACAATGAAAAAAATGTGTTACCTGCGCTGCAATATGCTTTTTCCAATATATTAATATTCTTCCACAACCAGCTGTGTTTTTTGCCCTCATTATGTTATCGGAGGCCTTTTTGTATACCATATTTTCTTTACTTCCCACACTGTTCATTTTGTCAGGCCTATACCTAATACATTAATTGTGAATATGATGTCTACATGACGTCTAACGCTCTCCTCTCGGTTGATGTTAAATTCCAATGCTG
Organism: Albula glossodonta; assembly: GCA_019788955.1. Lineage (NCBI taxonomy): Eukaryota > Metazoa > Chordata > Actinopteri > Albuliformes > Albulidae > Albula > Albula glossodonta. The sequence goes on from JAFBMS010000428.1 coordinate 43,830, forward strand.
TGATATGGCATTATGAAGGTTTGCCTCATTGGCCGTTATATCTGTTACCTGATCAATAAATTTAAGTTTAATTTTACTTTAGGTTCCCTCACTACTTGTGCCTTGCTCCGTATCCATTCGAATCGTCTTGCTATCTGGATGTGTAAGCATGTCATATCTGACTTTTTTCATGGGTGTCTCGTACCACAAAATTGAGGTACACATGAGGGTGTTTAATTGTTTCATTGCATAATTAGGCCAGGTATTACTAAATCAAATGTTAATATCTCAGTGTTTGCAATCGCAAACGTATCACTATATGGCAAATATTTTTGCGCTGTGACTATTCCTTAGTAAATTTGGCCCTTTTACACACTTCGTTCATCATTGTATTGATTTGTGTAGTCTTTTTTTTGCAGGAGAAGTAGTGGAGAGGGTACATTCCCCAGCTTCTCTAGGAGATGTCTGCACTGTGACTGTATAGTGGACTGTGACTGTCTGCACTGTGACTGTACACTGCACTGTGATAGTCTGCACTGTGACTGTACACTGCACTGTAACTGTCTGCACTGTAACTGTACAGTGGACTGTGACTGTATGCACTGTAAATGTTATATAAAAGTTCCCTTTTCCACACACACACACACACACACACACACACACACACACACACAAATATATATATAAATGTTTACATAAAGGAAAAACTTTCTTTTTGATTCTTTTGTGTTGTTAAACAGGCTGTAGTATCCTTTCCTTCTCCTTTTTCTTATCAAATTATGAACTACATTCATAAATTTTGCAGAAGTTGGAGGTTTTCAGTGTGAGATGGAGTCCAGGCCAGCTTTCCAGTCAGCTGCTCAGAACACGCCAGGTCTGGACACAGGGAAACAGGGATGAAATGGCTATCATTCTCTGAAAAAATCCACCCACTCCAAAAAGCACAAAAAACAAAATCCAGAATAAAAACCCTGGCATTGAGAGCTCTTTTATTATTGTATTATATTACTCTAATCTCTTTATCCTGTCAAGATTATGGTTCCTGCAAACATTATTATTGCGAGACTGCATTCAATAACATGCAACTCAAGCATGGAACAGAAAAAATGCAAATCACACATTCACTCTTATTATATTTTAAGCATAATCCATTTGAATTGCATGCTGAAAAGAAGACAACATTTTGATCACAAGGACAATAAAATAATAATACATAAGCCCTACCAAGCGTATCCCCCTGCAGAATGATCACAGCTGACACACGCCAATGATATTTAACATTGATTCATGTAGTCTATTGGCATCCACGGTGCTCCCCTCAACCTTATTGGCAAAGCTGACAGTGGGGGTGTTAAAGATCACACCCATAAGACAAAGACAGGGTTTTTTGTCTTGATTAGTGATGCTGTAGGTGGCCATTTCCACCATTCCACCCTTCCTTCCATCTCGTTGGAGTTTTTTTCCTCATGCTTATGGATGTCGGTAAGGAGCGGTTTGACATTACTGTGATGATTACCATTCTGAGTAGAGTGCAATCACTTTACTCCTGAGTCAACTCAGACTCCACGTGGGCTGGGCACGTCCAGTAATCCCAAATCTCCATGGTATCCCTTCAATGAGTCCTCGTTGTTCAGGTTCATCCCACTTGAAGGAAACTTATCTGGCCTCAGCTCATGTTGCAATGCAGGGTCCATTGCAGCAGTATCTTTTTATAGTAAGAGGCAATGGTGACAGGCCAGGATGTTTCACAGCTTGTATTATTACTCTAAACTATTTCAGAATGGCCACTTGCTGACACAGGATGTATGATCACCGTTCCAAATGACAGGATTGTTTATTTTTATTTTAATTCCACCTCTTTCTTTTCTCACATTTGCAGGCCTGTCTGTCATTGCACTCCCCATGGTGAGCTTTGCTGACCCAATGAAAGGACCCTAAACTACACCTCTTTATAATCATACTCTGCAATGAAGAATTAAACTTGCCTTTGGTTGGAGGGCCAACTTCTTCTGTTAAAGTGTTTTTTTTTCTGCCATGGCAATCTCCACCTGTCAGGCAAGAGAGTGCACCTGGATAAAAGATAACAGGAAAAACTTAACGGGGAAAGAAATGAAAGCCTTATTTTTGCAGTCTTAATGGTATTGTGAAAGTGCCAGTGGTAACAAAAATGGTAGCAAATTTAGGCCTGTGCAAATCATGTTTGCACTTTTGGTGACCCTCTGCTTTTTTGCAGATACTAAATGAGCAATGTAAATAGAGTAAATTAAAGTGTAAATTAAAACTCTGCATGAAACACCCAGTTATGCTGTTGCCCTCATACATTACTGCTGGTATAAAAATCAGCCAGTTATGCTGTTGCCCTCATACATTACTGCTGGTATAAAAATCAGCCAGTTATGCTGTTGCCCTCATACATTACTGCTGGTATAAAAATCAGCCAGTTATGCTGTTGCCCTCATACGTTACTGCTGGTATAAAATCAGCCAGTTATGCTGTTGCCCTCATACATTACTGCTGGTATAAAAATCAGCCAGTTATGCTGTTGCCCTCATACATTACTGCTGGTATAAAAATCAGCCAGTTATGCTGTTGCCCTCATACATTACTGCTGGTATAAAAATCAGCCAGTTATGCTGTTGCCCTCATACATTACTGCTGGTATAAAAATCAGCCAGTTATGCTGTTGCCCTCATACATTACTGCTGGTATAAAAATCAGCCAGTTATGCTGTTGCCCTCATACGTTACTGCTGGTATAAAAATCAGCCAGTTATGCTGTTGCCCTCATACGTTACTGCTGGTATAAAAATCAGCCAGTTATGCTGTTGCCCTCATACGTTACTGCTGGTATAAAAATCAGCCAGTTATGCTGTTGCCCTCATACATTACTGCTGGCATAAAATTAGGCCAAAAAGCCTTTTTGCAAAGAGGAGTGACCTGCCATTACAGTAAAGAGTGAAAATGCAGAGCTTGTGTGCATGTTACCTTGAGGGAAATGAGTTAATCTGCCCAATGATAAAACAGACTGAGCCCAACATCGAAGAAGGAGGTCAAAGTGTCTTATGACACACATTATCATATATCATTTTCCCCCTGATGGGCTGTTTTGGGCCATACCACTTCTTCACCTTTGGTTGGCTGGGGGGGGCTTTCACAATATTGTGCACAGCACAGCACAGCACTAAAAAAACAACAACATGAACACTAATGAGAAAAAGAACAAGGAACATTTTCTCAGGAATTAAAAAAAGTGTTTGTTTTTATTGGGGCTTCAGCTGTTTTGCTTGAAAATATCAAACAATCAATACTACGATCTATCTACATGCTGACCGAACATTCACTATTTCCTTCCAAACTCCATGATTTCAGCCACTTTTCAGGAATCAGGTTAGTACAGACAGGAAAATGCTCTGTATTTCCAATACAATTCCTGTATTTTTCTTAGCAGGTTTTTCTCTTTTCCAGTCATATAAACATTAAAGATGTAAATTTATGTTAGCTGTTCCATATACGCCTCACATTAAGCCTTAAGTAAATTATTACTGTGTTGTGACTGTGCTAAACACCCTTTCTTTACGTCTCTTTCCATTTCAGAAAATGGACATGTCAATACTTTTTAACTGAACTGGATTTTATAAAAACTGTACTGGAATTTTATAATAAACCAAATGTGATATTTAATGCAAAATTATTATTTTTTCAATTAGTTCATTTTATCAGTGTATTCTATTATTATTTACTATGTATTGTTTATTTTATTGTTGTTATTATTATTATTCATTGGAGTCATTGTATTTATTCATTTCGAAGATATTGGGAATGCTGATGCTAATGCTACTAGGAAAAATATAATGTGCTGTCCTTTTTTGACCACTGTTTGACATTTGTGTAGCTAAATAAAAAAAAAGGAAGGGGCTTTGGGAGATGGTGAAAGGGTGACAACGTGGAAACAAGCTCATTTTTACAACCTGAAAGTGTTGAAATAACACCACAGAGCTCTTTGCACTCACCTCTAATTTCAGTGAGCAAGAACACACTTGATCTGGCAATATGAGATGACTCGTAGAGGTCACCTGGGCTAAATGGTATTTGATTAAAATCAGGAGATGGCCCAGTCCTGTTTTTCACAGTTTACTTTGGCCTGCTGGGAATTTTCCGGGAAAATAGCCTCCTCTCCGGATTCTTCCGCTCCCCTCTTTATGGGGGGTTTGGAGGGTTTGGGCAGGGAGGAGGAGGAGGAGGAGGGGGGGGGGGGGGGTTGGGGTGAGGAGGAGGGGACCTGTATGTTTGGCTGAAAAAAAAAAAAAAAAATTGCCACTGTTTATCAAGTGAAGGCAAATCCAATTAGCCCATGGCCTGCCTCCTCACCCTATTAACCAGCTCAGCTGTGAGAACACTCATCAGCTCTGCCAATATCTCATTTCTCCTGCCGCAGATAAGATCGGCTCAAGATATTCAATGGGGTTTCACTTCAGCTTCATCACAGACCTGGAGCTCTAACCACAGTGTCCCAATCCCTTATTCTTGCCTGGCTTTCTCTCATGTAGCTACACATAGACAACAAAAAAAGTAGGACAGTAACTTCCAGGCCCATGGCTTGTTTCCCATAGACACAGATCAGGCCTTCACTCTGTGTGACAGGAGAGAGTCGGATTTTTCTTATCGCGGCCGGCCCACAAAGGGCCAGGCCAGGCCCACGTCATTAGCATTCCTTGCTGGAGATGTGTCAGTCCTATTTCTATCACAGAGACAGATTGAGCCTTTCACTCAGCCACACGACTGACTGACACATGGCCTGACCAGGGGACAACATTGTTATTTGAGTTAAGAAATCAATTTGTATCAAATGTACACTGTAATTTATTTGTTGGCTTTGAAGGGAACCTGGCTAAGATAAATGGCAATGGAGCTATTTTTCGTTGCTGAGCCGATAAAGTTCTTGTGAAGCTCATGATAGTTCCAGTCAGAGTAAAAGTGACAAACATGTTTAAAGTTGCGCCATGATCTTTAAATCTCAAAAAGAACACCTTGTTGGACATGATAGAACATTTTTTACCTTCTCCCTCCATCTGTCACAACGCTATGGTGACATGCAGCTTCAGTATTTTTGCTGACATTTTCTTTATCGCACACATCTCACGGCAAAAGAGTAGAGATGTTTGTTCCTTTTTTATTTTTTAACTCAATTCGCAGTGAGCAGTCCAGCTCACAGATCAAGATGGTCTTTTAGGATTAAAAAGATTAATATTACTTCTTGCGCATCAAGCCTCGGAAATAATAATCATTCGCTGTGATACCTGTCCTGCTCTGAAATAATATACATTCAAAATCCTTGAAAAAGTAAAGCATCTATTTTGATTAATTTATCCTGCCTGCATTAATATTCAAAATAATATAAACAATTGAATAAAGGAATGAATTTGGTAAATTTGTTAGAATCATCCCCCACCAATCAGTTGAGATTTGTAATTTTATATATAGAATTATTTATATGTGTTATACAATATAACCATGTAATATACAATATAACAAAAATATGGCTACATGGACTTCAAAACTTAAACAGCACTGTATCATAACATGTTACATAAAAACAAGTAGGAGACAGTCATGTGCAAGGCATTGAGTCTGACTGTTATTCTGCATGGTGAAATTACAACAAAGGTAAATACAGTGATTTAATAAGACCGGGTGCATCCTATGGTGCAAACATTGTTTCCTCAAATTGTTCCCATACCCCAAGACAGCAACACCCCAATACACACTGCCAACCGGCTTCCAAAACAAACAGGATGAAGTCAAACATCATCCATGGTCGCCCTAATCCTCATTGTGCCTTTATTGAACACAATACATGACTACCTCCTTCATTTCTTAAATAACTGATGGCTTCCAGAAGAATGGTCCAGTTTCCCTCAAACAACAGTTCAAAACGTATAATAAGGATTTCAACTCTTCTGAAGGTAGAGGGTAGCACAGGTCCTTAAGATTTATAAACACTCATATACAGTATTACTGGTGTGTTTCTACAATTTTTTCCAACCCCTGAATGTGTTCACACTTGTAAAATGTTCATTCAGGACAAACTCTTTTGATTTAAGGCCTTTTCCATTGTCAATTCTTTTTTTTTTTTTCCAAGTTTGTTTCAGGATGTCTTTGGTCCAGTCTGCAGCCTCTGTGATTCAGTGGTGTGAATGAATCAAAGCCAGCTGTGCAGCTCTGAGGTCTTTGTGGAATGTTGATATCCAGATGTTGGTTGCTGGAGGGGTTGGCTCAGACCTGACCTGAGGTATATGCACCATGTGCAGGACACTGTGCTGTTTTAACAGCTCTATTCACTGGGGGCCTCCCAAGATGAAAATCTTTTAGCGCTGTTGTACTTTTGATACATCCCCAAAGTGCACATGGACTACCGTGACTAAAAAGAACACTCTTTCTTCTGGTGTTAATTAACCTTTTCAGCAGTTCACTCAATGTCACTATGGCCATCTCTCTGGGGTGAGTCAATGGCAGGCACTGAAAATTCAGTTAGATCCTTCCAGAGTAACACATTCACTTCAAATAACTGCATATTACTTTTCTATTGCTCATGTTTTAGATTTGGTTCTCTCTCTCACAGCTGTACTTGTTTATCAGTTGAAAATTTCACATACTACTTCATGCTTCTCTTGCCAATCTAAAAGGTCTTTATGTAAAAACTAAGGGCCAAATTTACGAAGGAATAGTCACAGCGCAAAAATATTTGCAATACAGTGACACTTTTGCGGTTGCAAACACCAAAATATTAATGACCAATTTGCTAAGAGTTGGTCTAATTACGCAATCAAAAAAATTAAACGCCCTCAAGCTGCAGTTTTGTGGTGGGAGACGCCCATAAAAAAGGTCAGATATGACATGCTTACACATCCAGATAAGGTGATGAAAAATGGAAATAAGCAACCAGGCACAAGTAGTGAGGACACCTAAAGAAAAATGAAACTTAAATTTACTGATCATGTACTAGATATAACAGCTAGCATGGCACAGCTTCATAATGCCGTATTACAGTATATAAATTAAATGCCAACCAAGAGGTGTACGGTTCAGAACGGCATCATGTTCACAATTAATTTATTAGGTATAGACTAACAAAAAGAACAGTATAGGAAGTAAATAAAATATGACATGATGATAAATCCATAGTTAAGATGATCCACACAGGAACATTATACGCAAACCCCTAGATAAGATGATCCATACAGAAACATTGTACGTTAACCCATAGTTAAGGTGATCCAAAACAGGAACATTGTATGCTAACCCAGCATGTCCCAAACTAAGGGCTGTGGACCAGCACCAGTATTTGATGAGGAAACTGTCAATCCGCAGAGCCCTGCCGCTGTGCCAGTCAAATTATGCTTGGTGCTTCTATCACTCGCTAGGTCCCCGTCCCCTTGACTGAAGTTTTTGTTTCGAAAATAGTTACATTTTATTTAAGATTCTAGAGCGTTAGGTGTACGTAAGCCTAACATTTTATTCAAGATTCTAGAATGTTAAATGTTCCCACCCACAGGAACTTGCAGGCTTTGTTCTCTCAGTCATTTCAGAACTCACTCAATCGCACACTACTTCAGCTCTCGTTGAGTCATGGCATGTTCCAAGCAAGTAAGTCTAGATTCCGTTTTTAGGAAACAACCAGCATCTAGCGATGGTAATTCAAATGAAGAACCAGAGGCAAAAAACATCAGCGATTTACTCATCATTAGGACTCATCATATATGACATTTGAGCGTGTGTGGGGGGATTAGGGGGTGGGGAAGCTATGGGGCCAAAATCTGACATGACTGGGCACCAGAAGAAGTTTGAGAAAGGCTGTGCTAACCCATCCATACGGGAACATTGTATGCTAACCCATAGTTAAGACAATCCATACAGGACTATTGTATGCTAACCCATAGTTAAGATGATCCATACAGGAACATTGTATGCTAACCCACACTTAAGACAATCCATACAGGACTATTGTATGCTAACCCATAGTTAAGACAATCCATTCAGGACTATTGTATGCTAACCCATAGTTAAGACAATCCATACGGGAACATTGTATGCTAACCCATAGTTAAGACAATCCATACAGGACTATTGTATGCTAACCCATAGTTAAGACAATCCATACAGGACTATTGTATGCTAACCCATAGTTAAGATGATCCATACAGGAACATTGTATGCTAACCCACACTTAAGACAATCCATACAGGACTATTGTATGCTAACCCATAGTTAAGACAATCCATTCAGGACTATTGTATGCTAACCCATAGTTAAGACAATCCATACGGGAACATTGTATGCTAACCCATAGTTAAGATGATCCATACAGGAACATTCTATGCTAACCCACACTTAAGACAATCCATACAGGACAATTGTATGCTAACCCGTAGTTAAGATGATCCATACAGGAACATTGTATGCTAACCCACACTTAAGACAATCCATACAGGACTATTGTATGCTAACCCATAGTTAAGACAATCCATTCAGGACTATTGTATGCTAACCCATAGTTAAGACAATCCATACAGGACTATTGTATGCTAACCCAGAGTTAAGACAATCCATACAGGACTATTGTATGCTAACCCATAGTTAAGACAATCCATACGGGAACATTGTATGCTAACCGATAGTTAAGATGATCCATACGGGAACATTGTATGCTAACCCATAGTTAAGACAATCCATACAGGACTATTGTATGCTAACCCATAGTTAAGACAATCCATACAGGACTATTGTATGCTAACCCATAGTTAAGATGATCCATACAGGAACATTGTATGCTAACCCACACTTAAGACAATCCATACAGGACTATTGTATGCTAACCCATAGTTAAGACAATCCATTCAGGACTATTGTATGCTAACCCATAGTTAAGACAATCCATACGGGAACATTGTATGCTAACCGATAGTTAAGATGATCCATACAGGAACATTGTATGCTAACCCACACTTAAGACAATCCATACAGGACTATTGTATGCTAACCCGTAGTTAAGATGATCCATACAGGAACATTGTATGCTAACCCACACTTAAGACAATCCATACAGGACTATTGTATGCTAACCCATAGTTAAGACAATCCATTCAGGACTATTGTATGCTAACCCATAGTTAAGACAATCCATACAGGACTATTGTATGCTAACCCATAGTTAAGACAATCCATACAGGACTATTGTATGCTAGCCCACACTTAAGACAATCCATACAGGACTATTGTATGCTAACCCACACTTAAGACAATCCATACAGGACTATTGTATGCTAACCCATAGTTAAGACAATCCATACGGGAACATTGTATGCTAACCCATAGTTAAGACAATCCATACAGGACTATTGTATGCTAACCCATAGTTAAGACAATCCATACAGGACTATTGTATGCTAACCCATAGTTAAGACAATCCATACAGGACTATTGTATGCTAACCCATAGTTAAGACAATCCATACGGGAACATTGTATGCTAACCCATAGTTAAGACAATCCATACAGGACTATTGTATGCTAACCCATAGTTAAGATGATCCATACAGGACTATTGTATGCTAACCCATAGTTAAGATGATCCATACAGGACTATTGTATGCTAACCCATAGTTAAGACAATCCATACAGGACTATTGTATGCTAACCCATAGTTAAGATGATCCATACAGGACTATTGTATGCTAACCCATAGTTAAGATGATCCATACAGGACTATTGTATGCTAACCCAGAGTTAAGACAATCCATACAGGACTATTGTATGCTAACCCATAGTTAAGACAATCCATACAGGACTATTGTATGCTAACCCATAGTTAAGACAATCCATACAGGACTATTGTATGCTAACCCATAGTTAAGACAATCCATACGGGAACATTGTATGCTAACCCATAGTTAAGACAATCCATTCAGGACTATTGTATGCTAACCCATAGTTAAGACAATCCATACAGGACTATTGTATGCTAACCCATAGTTAAGACAATCCATTCAGGACTATTGTATGCTAACCCATAGTTAAGACAATCCATACAGGACTATTGTATGCTAACCCATAGTTAAGACAATCCATTCAGGACTATTGTATGCTAACCCATAGTTAAGACAATCCATACAGGACTATTGTATGCTAACCCATAGTTAAGACAATCCATACAGGACTATTGTATGCTAACCCATAGTTAAGACAATCCATTCAGGACTATTGTATGCTAACCCATAGTTAAGACAATCCATACAGGACTATTGTATGCTAACCCATAGTTAAGACAATCCATTCAGGACTATTGTATGCTAACCCATAGTTAAGACAATCCATACAGGACTATTGTATGCTAACCCATAGTTAAGATGATCCATACAGGACTATTGTATGCTAACCCATAGTTAAGACAATCCATACAGGACTATTGTATGCTAACCCATAGTTAAGACAATCCATACAGGACTATTGTATGCTAACCCATAGTTAAGACAATCCATACAGGACTATTGTATGCTAACCCATAGTTAAGACAATCCATACAGGACTATTGTATGCTAACCCATAGTTAAGACAATCCATACAGGACTATTGTATGCTAACCCATAGTTAAGACAATCCATACAGGACTATTGTATGCTAACCCATAGTTAAGACGATCCATACAGGACTATTGTATGCTAACCCATAGTTAAGATGATCCATACAGGACTATTGTATGCTAACCCATAGTTAAGACAATCCATACAGGACTATTGTATGCTAACCCATAGTTAAGACAATCCATACAGGACTATTGTATGCTAACCCATAGTTAAGACAATCCATACAGGACTATTGTATGCTAACCCATAGTTAAGACAATCCATACAGGACTATTGTATGCTAACCCATAGTTAAGATGATCCATACAGGACTATTGTATGCTAACCCACACTTAAGACAATCCATACAGGACTATTGTATGCTAACCCATAGTTAAGACAATCCATACAGGACTATTGTATGCTAACCCATAGTTAAGACAATCCATACAGGACTATTGTATGCTAACCCACACTTAAGACAATCCATACAGGACTATTGTATGCTAACCCACACTTAAGACAATCCATACAGGACTATTGTATGCTAACCCACACTTAAGACAATCCATACAGGACTATTGTATGCTAACCCATAGTTAAGATGATCCATACAGGACTATTGTATGCTAACCCATAGTTAAGATGATCCATACAGGACTATTGTATGCTAACCCATAGTTAAGACAATCCATACAGGACTATTGTATGCTAACCCATAGTTAAGACAATCCATACAGGACTATTGTATGCTAACCCATAGTTAAGACAATCCATACAGGACTATTGTATGCTAACCCATAGTTAAGACAATCCATACAGGACTATTGTATGCTAACCCATAGTTAAGATGATCCATACAGGACTATTGTATGCTAACCCATAGTTAAGATGATCCATACAGGACTATTGTATGCTAACCCATAGTTAAGACAATCCAAACGGGATCTGAAATTGTACATCTACCACTACTTCTTTTGGAGACTTAAAAATTGTAACACCAACAGAGATGGTACATGATAATGATGCGTCATGGACCACAGTTTACTTGGTAACCTATGAATTTAATACAGCATCATATTGTAATTCCATGCTCTTTTAAAGACACTGAGCAATAATGAACCTGGTGAATTCATTTAAAATGTGAAGCATCACTTATTTTTAGAAATTAGATGAAAAATTAGATATAACCTCCCTCCATCACAGTTATCAACTTGTTCAATAAATGTGACATTCTTATCATCTTACAGTGCCGAAGATTTGCTGCCACAGTGTGTACATTCAATAAATCATTAAATTGTCATGCATTTTATGTCAATTTGATTTATTACATACATATCCACAATTACATGCACATCACAAATATTTGGTAAGTTTTTGTCTTGGTCAGAACACATGCTACAGAATCTTCTGTATATCCATAAACATTACAACAGAAAATCAGAACTATATTCATAAGAGGGAAACTCGTGTAACTCATGCAGTCAGAAAAAAATGAAACTTGCATCCTTTCCTCTTTTGAGGAATGGAGTTGTGAAGACCTGCATTCTATCCTATTAGCATCAAGAGGTGGTTTAGCATTTTTCTGAAACTGGGGGAAAAACAGGTGGTTATCTGTGCACATCAAACATATATTAAGCCTCTAGGTTGACCCAGGGACGCTTCTTAGTTTGGTTTTATAGAGGCCAAACCAGAGAATGTTCTGAATTGCAGTTGAAAAATTTAGATATGCAAATGTGTTCAAAGAAGTCACGGCTGAAAAAAGGGTGCCTTAATGCCTCAAAGCCACATACTCTAAAGCAAAACAAGATTAGGAAAATTGAATCATTTCAAAAGCTGTGGGCAGAATGTAAACTTGTTAGCATTCTAATCCTTAGGCCAGGTGACTGGCTCGGCTTGCGCTTACCCGGTGGAGAGGGGATTTGAGGCAGGGTCCGATGAAATATGTTACTCTATTTGAATCAAATCATCCCTCAGTCTAGTGCTTTGAATACCGGGACCTTTTTCATTCCTTTTTTTTTTATCGGTGAGCTCCTATAGGCTGCCCCACGAAAGCCTTGGTTTGTGGACTTGCTTCACCGTCCTTCGCTTCGCAGGGCCTGCGTGTTTGATTTTTGACACATGCTTCCTTTTGCACAGTTGTTTTTGTTGTTTTCTGCTTGAAGAGCACTTGTAAGAATATCCTGTGATTGTGATAAGTAAAGGTTTAGTGAAAGAGAAGATTAGATGTGATAGCAGTGAGAGAATAAATAATCCATGAGTTTCATTAAGCAGATTTCACACCATACACCAGCCTGAATTTCAGAACTGTTGGTTATTTTGTTCAAATACCAAATACAACTATGAGAGCAGTTATAGAAATAAAGAAATTTAATCAAAGAAATCAGAAATTTTGAAAAGATTAATCATAAAAATGTATATTTTTGATAAACCTTTAATAACAGTCTTGTGTGGAAAGAGGTTTTTAAAAATTCTAATTCAGATTGCACCTGGTTCCATCTAATCCTGATCTCTGACCTCACTATACTCCTCAAACTCCTGTGGCAACCTTTAAAAGAAATGAAGAATATGGAGCAGATTGGGCAGTAAGTTTTGGCTGAAATGACTGCTCTATTACCTCAGCTGTTTTAACTGATCGAAGGCTCGGGGTAAGAGCATCTGCTAAACAGCTACATGTAAATGTCCAAGAGATACTTTGCCAATTTTTCTTTAAAACATGGAAAGCTTCATATTTTGATATAGAATTTTAATTACAATACCAAAAAAAACAATTACATTTTCAGCATGTTTGTGTTTAATATAAATAGCAATAAATATTGATAAATATTATCTGATTCAGAGAAAGGTCATTTACATGACAGGTATCACATCCTTAGGGTTAGGGTTATCCATACTGAGATTAACCCAAACCCTAACCCTAACACTACCTACATGTTGACTGGTTTTCTGTGATACAGTAACATTTCTCTGAGGGAAACGGGTATCATATCCTTACAAACTGTCATTCCTGGTCAGGACTCTTAAATGTTTTAATCTTAGCATGATTAAAATGAAATTTCAGCTTTCTCACACACTTAGAATGTCAATTAATTAATAAGCTGTGGCTGTCATTTACAGCTTATTAGGCTGTCATTTCATCCTCTAGATGAAAAAATATGCAGAGATACATTTTTTAGCATCATTGCTGGTTTTAGTACTTTACTTGTATTGTTTGAGTATCTGCAATAGTTTTCCACACATGCCATATACTATTTTGTTAGATTTCAAATTTTCAAAATTCTATTCCAGAGGGAAACATTCCTGAGACCATATCAAGTCACATATAACGATTTCTTTGACTAAGAGACAAAAAATCAGAGATCAGACAAATCACTGCATTTGCAGAAGCAAAAAAACATTTTTGATTTGAGACTTGAGGGAGAAAACTCAGTTGAGAACCAACTCTCAAAAGGAAAAGGGGAAATAAAAGGAGCTTCTAACTTTTTTCTTTAATGCCACTTTAATGTCACAAAACTGGTTTTAAAGATACTTTTAGGTTTTTCCCCACACAGAACTAAACATCCTCCTACTTTGGGGTGGTTAAATGCAGTCAGATGAGCTTAAATCACATGCCAAAGCTCAAATGCAGAATCAAATCTCTTTACAAAAGCCTAAGGCTTCTACCAGGTCCACACAAATACATAACCTTCAGCAAAGGTTACCACTCATAATTTCCAGATACCCTAAGTTTATATTCTCTCACTCATCAAACAGTCTATTGCCCAATTAACATGGTGGTTCCACCCACCAGTCTCAAAAATCAAAAAAACATGCAAAGTGGACATCAGAAACAATGGTTTTCCATACAATAACCACAGGCACCCATAAAAAGCCCTACAAGATACATGACGAAAAGACAACAATATACACTTTAGAGAGAGGCAGAAAACAGTGCCTCTCTCTGCTTTAGAGAGAGACAGAAAACTGACTCCAGAACAGTGACTTTGATTCAATCAACATCTGACTGTAAGACTTAAATCTAGACTGTTATGCTTTTTCTCAACAAGAACATGTTAGCCAGTTAATTTTCATGATTGCTGAACAGTGCAAGCCTGTCAGTGAAGGTATAAATTAACACTTGTATTTAGTTTTAAACCAAAGTTTAGGACAAATGACAAATGAATCCCAGCCAGTATCATTAACATGGGTGGCAAGCCCTTATTTCAGAAAGTAGAAATGCTTTTATGTATTTCCTGTAACAGTAGTAACGTATTGATTTCACTTATGAGCTGTACTGATTACATTTTGCATATGCAGAACAAATACATGGTGGTACAGCTCTTGCTTATCAGTGCATTCCTCCCATATGAAAACATGTTTCGCTGTGGCGGTGGCTGAAATTAGGTTTCATTTGAAATGAACCAAGTAAAAGCTGCCACAAAAAGCTGCTAACAAAAATGTTTTTATTTCCAAAGCTGAAGTGACAATTGGTCCATGTCATTGAAACTATGATGGTCGCTCCTCCTGTTTTTGTTTTAATTTTTTTTTTGTTTTGTTTTAAGCCTTGCCTGTCACAAGTTGACAGCTCTGCTATGAGAAGGTACAGGCTGTGATTTTTTTATCATTTAAACCAAATCAAACCAACATACAAAAATTCACAAAACAAATTCAAGCTCTAGGCCAGTTATTTGACAAAACTGACTGATCACATTGTGTGTGTCTAATGATGATTATGAACCTACCCAAAAAGGGTCTCTTTGCAGGGCGTTTATGTTTGCAGTGACAGACCTTGTCTGTGTGCCCTTTGAGAGACATTGAGTGCTTGCAGTGTAAAAGGGATGCAGTGAAACATGGATGACCACACCGCACATGGGATGGATTTTGCATGCTTGCTCTAAAACAGGATCGGCCAGCCCTGGTCCAACAGGGGTGTGCTGCTGTGTGTCTGCTGTTACTCCGCACCCAAGTGGTCAAATAGCACAGCTGATTACATGCGTACCTCGCCTCACCAGGTTTCTGAAGTCTGAATCGGTTGCTAATTTTAATGTTAAAACAAAAACCTGCACATCCTGTAGGTCTCTAAGACTAGGGTTGGTTATTCCTGTTCTACAGCCATTGTGCCATCTTCAAATGGTACCTACATATTCCAGTCCTAATGGGCTGATTGTTCCCAAACCTTTTTATAGTACACAATCTCTCTGATCAGTGAAGAAATAAAAATCAAAACTAATCTTCATGGTAAATAACAAGATCAATGTGATGAATATTTCCCAACTGGCAAGCTTCTTTTTGGAAAGCATTTGAAGTTGAATTCAGCTTATTTTTCTACTTTCACAGATTTATTTCTGTCATTCAATTCATCAATGCTATCATTTAATGCCTAGTGGAATTTTATTTGATTACATCTTGTGTATTCCATGTGACATATAAATATATACATAAAACCTCACTTCAAATGTATCGAAGAGTATGAAAAATAATTTATTTAAAACCATATACACCTATATATAAGTCTGACATGATTAGTTACTTTTTTTAAAAGCCGTGGTGCATCATAGTCAGACATTACGGTAGAAGCCTGTGATTGGCAGTGCATTAAATGCAGCTTTTGTGTCCTCTCCAGTTTGCACTCAGAATAACCGGCATGTCAAGTTACACCCTGCAGACAGCCTGACTCCTTCAGCTCCAGCGTTTTGTAATATTTTTAGGAAGTGCATACCGAGCTCACAGTGCACATGCAATGCCTTATGATACCATAAAATGGGGCATTAATCAACATGAGGAGGAGGAGAAAAAGTTAAACTTGAGACAAAAGTTGTCATTTGTTTTAAGTGCAGATAGTGAAGAACAAAATGATCTTTGAGAGTGAACTGTAAGCCTTGTCCACACTGCAGAATCCCATCCAGTTTAAGAGACTTCAGAAACATCAAAATGAAATCAAAGCATGGCCTAAGATAATTAGTCAAACAGTACCCGTCTCCACGTAAAAAAAGAGTGTTTTACTTAAGGGCTCAGGGCTACGATCTGTGAAGACACTTAATAGAATATTTTTTTGTTCAATTAAAACTATTGAACTCCATTTTCTGTTTTACATCAAGCTGTCATGAGATTTATTGATTGTGACATTAAATGTTTTGCACACACATTACTGAGTCGTGAGTCATGACATAACATAATCTTTATAAGCCACTTATTTAAAAATCAATTACAGAATTAAATTCGCAGATAGTTTGAACTGTGAGTTCAACTGTTGTGAACTCCATTTTACCCATGAAATTAAGTGTTGCGATTAATCAATGTTGGTTTCATATTCTGGGCTCTGTAAACCATCCGTCATGAAGACTGAAAATATTACAGTAGCCTGGAAATTATGAGGATTATGAGGAATGTGGAAATGTGGGCCCTTGCATCTGTTTATCATATGGTTAGAACCTACACTCTCTGTGTGTCATATGGTTAGAACCTACACTCTCTGCGTGTCATATGGTTAGAACCTACACTCTCTGCGTGTCATATGGTTAGAACCTACACTCTCTGCGTGTCATATGGTTAGAACCTACACTCTCTGCGTGTCATATGGTTAGAACCTACACTCTCTGTGTGTCATATGGTTAGAACCTACACTCTCTGCGTGTCATATGGTTAGAACCTACACTCTCTGCGTGTCATATGGTTAGAACCTACACTCTCTGCGTGTCATATGGTTAGAACCTACACTCTCTGTGTGTCATATGGTTAGAACCTACACTCTCTGCGTGTCATATGGTTAGAACCTACACTCTCTGTGTGTCATATGGTTAGAACCTACACTCTCTGTGTGTCATATGGTTAGAACCTACACTCTCTGCGTGTCATATGGTTAGAACCTACACTCTCTGCGTGTCATATGGTTAGAACCTACACTCTCTGTGTGTCATATGGTTAGAACCTACACTCTCTGCGTGTCATATGGTTAGAACCTACACTCTCTGTGTGTCATATGGTTAGAACCTACACTCTCTGCGTGTCATATGGTTAGAACCTACACTCTCTGCGTGTCATATGGTTAGAACCTACACTCTCTGCGTGTCATATGGTTAGAACCTACACTCTCTGCGTGTCATATGGTTAGAACCTACACTCTCTGTGTGTCATATGGTTAGAACCTACACTCTCTGCGTGTCATATGGTTAGAACCTACACTCTCTGCGTGTCATATGGTTAGAACCTACACTCTCTGCGTGTCATATGGTTAGAACCTACACTCTCTGCGTGTCATATGGTTAGAACCTACACTCTCTGCGTGTCATATGGTTAGAACCTACACTCTCTGCGTGTCATATGGTTAGAACCTACACTCTCTGCGTGTCATATGGTTAGAACCTACACTCTCTGCGTGTCATATGGTTAGAACCTACACTCTCTGCGTGTCATATGGTTAGAACCTACACTCTCTGTGTGTCATATGGTTAGAACCTACACTCTCTGCGTGTCATATGGTTAGAACCTACACTCTCTGTGTGTCATATGGTTAGAACCTACACTCTCTGTGTGTCATATGGTTAGAACCTACACTCTCTGCGTGTCATATGGTTAGAACCTACACTCTCTGCGTGTCATATGGTTAGAACCTACACTCTCTGCGTGTCATATGGTTAGAACCTACACTCTCTGTGTGTCATATGGTTAGAACCTACACTCTCTGCGTGTCATATGGTTAGAACCTACACTCTCTGCGTGTCATATGGTTAGAACCTACACTCTCTGCGTGTCATATGGTTAGAACCTACACTCTCTGTGTGTCATATGGTTAGAACCTACACTCTCTGCGTGTCATATGGTTAGAACCTACACTCTCTGTGTGTCATATGGTTAGAACCTACACTCTCTGTGTGTCATATGGTTAGAACCTACACTCTCTGCGTGTCATATGGTTAGAACCTACACTCTCTGCGTGTCATATGGTTAGAACCTACACTCTCTGTGTGTCATATGGTTAGAACCTACACTCTCTGCGTGTCATATGGTTAGAACCTACACTCTCTGTGTGTCATATGGTTAGAACCTACACTCTCTGCGTGTCATATGGTTAGAACCTACACTCTCTGTGTGTCATATGGTTAGAACCTACACTCTCTGCGTGTCATATGGTTAGAACCTACACTCTCTGCGTGTCATATGGTTAGAACCTACACTCTCTGCGTGTCATATGGTTAGAACCTACACTCTCTGCGTGTCATATGGTTAGAACCTACACTCTCTGCGTGTCATATGGTTAGAACCTACACTCTCTGTGTGTCATATGGTTAGAACCTATACACAGAATAAACTTTAAACAGACCTACTGTTTAAGACAGCTTTTTGATCAATGTTTTTCATCATTTAAAATAACTTTATAATTTCAAATAATTAAAAAAAGCAAATGTTTAAAGGTTCAAGGCAAACTTTGTTCCTACATGAATGCTTCATTCTGTGCTACCTCTCTCCCATATATTCATGGTCTCGGTCAATATTTGTCTTCTTGCTGGCATCTCAATACTTCTACGGTGTACACCAATATCTTTCTGCAGATGAAGGAAGTAGGAAATATAATAAAGGAGTAAATCTTCTCTCTTCAAAATGCATCAGATTGCAAACTTTAAAACGTCCATTTAGATGTATTGCTGTTACAGCAGGAAATCCAAAGGCTAAAAACCCTCACTCCTCTGTGTTTGTCAAACACAGGCATGCATGTCAGTGTCTAAAACCATGTGAAGCCCATACCATGCAAGTCTCCAAACTACATGCTACCAAGTAGCTCCCTTGACACCTCCTCATCTTACTTCAGACCGGTGTATTTATGGCCTATCATCAAGGGTCTTGTTGATTTCACTGAGTAATCTCTGGACTGAAATCTCACCCTGTCACTTCACCATCTTAGATTTTTTTAAATGTGAAAATTATTCTCCTGGTAGCAAGTGCTGCATTGAGTAAGAGAATTCACCCACAGCTGGAAAAATAATATGGTACTTAATATCTCACAAATATCAAAAGAGTCTTATTTGTACTTATAACATATATTTGTGAAGTCATACAGCTGTCTATCATTAAAATACAACATCATGTATGAAGACACAAAAAGTAAATACAAATATGAATTTACTAATACATATTTGTAACAAAAAATAGTACTATTATTTTCTCTGTAACATAAGGCTATTAAGTGTGTCAAATCTGTAATGAAAAATATTCTTTGTTCTATAAATTAACATAAGCCTTCCTGTCATAAAACCAAGGACACATTTTATTAATCTTGTAAAAAGACACCTTTACAGCTCATATTAGCACTGGATGAACTTTAGCATTTTATAGACTGATTTTGATACTGTATCATTTAGCCATGTCTTACTATACAATGTCTTTTTGGAGATGAAAGAAATGGGAGGATGGTGTGGGGTGGGCTGCAGTGGGAGATGAAACCAAGTACATTTTATTAACGGTGTCAAGTCGTATAAGAATTTATGAACATACTGAAACGACAATCATTTTAATATTGGTGCCTAAGAATAGTTATATGGAGTACTACAATGAGGAAACTTGATACTGAATTCTCAAAATCATGTAATGTTCACAAATCATTGCGTCCTAGCTTGGACTGTCCCCCCCCCCCCCCCCCCCCCTTTTTTTCGTATCTATTTGATTTTTTTTCTTGAAAGCCTACCCTTAACGCTTGTGATTGGCAGATTTACTTTGGCTGTGATACAAGGTCTCAGATGCCGCATGACCATTAATCCTAAAACAGATTTACTACTTGTGAGATATTTAAAAACCCTGCCGTAAGTGAAAACAGGGGATGCTAATGTCTGGCAAGTCTGTCAAAGCCCCACATGGTGGCCTTGTGCTGAAGCCGGGTGCAGTACACTCATGGAAGGGATAAATATTTGCTGAACCCGGCGCTAAGCATCGCATTGTGTTTACCGACTTCAGATGGCAAGGAAGTCTCTTGGAAGGGTTATGGCCAACTGAACTTGCTTTAAACCCCGCTATGTGATATATGCTTTGGTTCTTTGTGGTCAAAATTAACAGTCACTGCCCCAAATGTATGCAACGAAAGCATTGTTCTTTGACAGTAGGCCACAGGTCTTGCATGAGGATGTGGGCAAATCACAGTTGTGACATATTACTTAGTGATATGCAGGATTTTGTTGTCAACATTTATGTAAATAATACAAACATAGATAAAACATAGATATATTTTAAATGCAAAACATAGATGTTGAAATTTAAACTTTGGCAATTTAAATATATCTATGTTGAGTACTTTCTTTCTGAACGGCTGGTCAACGATTAATAATTTTGTTAAATAAATTGTGTTAATTTCACAGATGAAATATCAGATTCATTCTCTATGGGTTGATACAATGTCTTAAGGCTTTCAACAATGTGATCAGACATTGAATGCCAGAAATGCTTCCACACGCTCACACAAAGAATCTGCAGGTCATTGTTTTCACACAAAATCAACTTTTAATCCTCCCTTTATGCAGGATTTGTGAGGTTTGTGAAATATTCACTTCTGCGGTGTACTGTTTGTACTGGCAACCCCTATGACCCCTGTCTGCTTTGATTCTCGAGAAAACCGCATTCTCTATTAATATTTCTGCAGAGGTGAAAGATGCCCGATATCTTCATTAAATTAACGTGATTGGGGGGCCGTGGCAGGGGGGGTCGGCAGGTGGGGGGTGGGGGTTGATGGGACCAAAAATGGTGAATATACGCTTTTGCCGTGATTGAATAAAAGGTGCAATCCAGCGTAATCTCAAGGATAGCATGTTAGAAGGCTCAAACAATTAAGTCATCATGGGGGATTTTCACTGTCGAAAGGCAGAGCTGGAACATATTTTGTAATTATTAACATGTTGAAATGAGAAAGATGTTTTTTATTCTCTGCCCAGATGAAGGTACACAAACAGACTGCTGGTTATGGGGACAGTTCTGGGGAGATTAAACACACAGCATTTGTTTCATCTTGACGCAAAACATATTTCATTCCGAGGGGAAATATAAAAGCAACTAATTTAGCCCACATTAAGGGACACTCAATGTCAACAGGAGGTGGTGACTCCCATTTTTTTTGAACAGATGCAAGGGCATGGAGAATTGTTTTATCTTCTTGTTTAATCTTTTCATTGACAGCAATCAATGGCAGGTACCCTTTCCTTGGCCTATTGCTGTATTCCTGATCCCTGTTCCATTTGGGAACTGCACTCATGTGAGTGTTGCCGTATTCCTGAGCCCTGTCCCATTTGGGAACTGCACTCATGTGAGTGTTGCCGTATTCCTGAGCCCTGTCCCATTTGGGAACTGCACTCATGTGAGTGTTGCTCTATTCCTGATCCCTGTTCCATTTGGGAACTGCACTCATGTGAGTGTTGCTGTATTCCTGAGCCCTGTCCCATTTGGGAACTGCACTCATGTGAGTGTTGCTGTATTCCTGATCCCTGTCCCATTTGGGAACTGCACTCATGTGAGTGTTGCTCTATTCCTGATCCCTGTTCCATTTGGGAACTGCACTCATGTGAGTGTTGCTGTATTCCTGAGCCCTGTCCCATTTGGGAACTGCACTCATGTGAGTGTTGCTGTATTCCTGATCCCTGTCCCATTTGGGAACTGCACTCATGTGAGTGTTGCTGTATTCCTGATCCCTGTCCCATTTGGGAACTGCACTCATGTGAGTGTTGCTCTATTCCTGATCCCTGTTCCATTTGGGAACTGCACTCATGTGAGTGTTGCTCTATTCCTGAGCCCTGTCCCATTTGGGAACTGCACTCATGTGAGTGTTGCTGTATTCCTGAGCCCTGTTCCATTTGGGAACTGCACTCATGTGAGTGTTCAGGCCTCCACATCTTGTCACTCCCCATTCTATTACTAGAGTGCTTTTGGATCCTCTTCAACTGATGGTCAGTGAGAAAGCTCTCTTTTAATGCTGCTGTGGTACATGACCGAATCATAGGGATATATTAAAGATACTACGCATCTTTTCCAATGCGCATACATACTGTATATGCTGGAAGCTCATGTAAGCCCCTGCTCCATTCTTTGAATGCCTACGTTATATTTGCATTACACTTGTAGTGGAGCAATATAACAAAATGCAGATTTTTTACTAAAAACCTTTATTAGGGGCGGGGCGTCTACTACAGGTAATTACTAACTTATTTAAGTGTGTCTCCCGCCTCACCTTTCATGTGCTCACCTGTTCCTGGTCTCCTCCCTCTGCTCCTGTTGTCCTGTTACTAGGCGAACCCAGGTCCTTTGTTTGGCTGTAGGAGTTTTATCTACCGTTGTATTGGTGAACAGTGTCATCTGAGCAGGTAAAATGGTTGTAGATATTGTAGCACTGTGACTCTGTAGTTGTAAGCAACTTTCATTTCCTCTATAATTTCTGCCAATTTTTATTGGCCATCTGTGTCTTGTGTGTCCTGCAGCTAGCTGTTGTTTTTCCTTTGTTTTCTTTCTTGATTCTCAATTGCAAACAACTGATTCAATGGTGAAATTGGTGGCGACTGCTCCGTGCATGTTGTATTTGAAATCTGTGAACAAATCAATGTATTGCTTCTGTACAGATGGGTTTTAATGTCATTTTGAGATGGCATAGCCATTGATTATTGGGAAATGTGTTGTTTGGTGGTGGGATAGGGGTGGTTGGTTTCTAGCAATTCCTTTTCACTGAGTGTGTGTGTATACTTTAATATTTATACTCTAATCACTTCACAACTTTCCCCTGATTTTGCAGTGAATTATCGAAAGCATAGCACAATAGCAAGTGGAGAACTGGAGTGCACCTCGAATCCTTCTCTGGTGAGTAGCTATTAACACACCATTTCCCCCTATGGTGAGTAGCTATTAACACACCCTTTCTCCCTATGGTGAGTAGCTATTAACACACCATTTCCCCCTATGGTGAGTAGCTATTAACGCACCCTTTCTCCCTATGGTGAGTAGCTATTAACGCACCCTTTCCCCCTATGGTGAGTAGCTATTAACGCACCCTTTCCCCCTATGGTGAGTAGCTATTAATGCACCATTTCCCCCTATGGTGAGTAGCTACTAACACACCATTTCCCCCTATGGTGAGTAGCTATTAACGCACCATTTCCCCCTATGGTGAGTAGCTATTAACGCACCATTTCCCCCTATGGTGAGTAGCTATTAACGCACCCTTTCCCCCTATGGTGAGTAGCTATTAACGCACCCTTTCCCCCTATGGTGAGTAGCTATTAACGCACCTTTTCCCCCTATGGTGAGTAGCTATTAACGCACCCTTTCCCCCTATGGTGAGTAGCTATTAACGCACCCTTTCCCCCTATGGTGAGTAGCTATTAACGCACCCTTTCCCCCTATGGTGAGTAGCTATTAACACACCTTTTCCCCCTATGGTGAGTAGCTATTAACACACCTTTTCCCCCTATGGTGAGTAGCTATTAACGCACCCTTTCCCCTGGGCAGTGCTTTGCCCCATTCTATTCTAGGCCTATGCTGTAGGGATTGCCACTGGATGTGTAGCATTGCTATTTGTTTTTAGTACTTTTGTATAAAATTTATTGTGAAACAAAATAATTCTCACAGAATAAATTATTTAATCATAAATTGTGGACAATAAATTGACTGTTATTTACGAGTGTTATTTACATGTCACTCTTGCTCTCTTTCAGTATTATTGCTGCTTCCAGTTTACTACACAATTTTAATAAGCCCGCTGCTAAAATGAATCATGTGTTTGTCTTGATTCCAACTAAAAGTGTTATACCTGTCTTGTGTTCTATTTAGCCTGGGTATAAGTAGACAGTCCAGAAATACCACTCAACACTACCTGGGTTATGCATTGTAATCATTCAGCAGAGACTCTTTTCTTTTCAAAGTGGGAATGACTTACAAAGTGGGGGAACATTGATGCATCCATCCACTTATGTGAGCAGAGTGCCAGACCTTAGCTAATCACGTTTCCAGACCAGTCAGCATATATGCAGCAACTAAGCAACTAAGCAGTGAGCAACTGAGCAACAATGGAAGCTGGATACTCTACTCTATGTTCTACTACTATTCACTAATACAAACAGTAAATTCCATATTAAATCTGAAACTAAGGACTAGGTGCAGGCTAAAGAGGTGAATCTTCTGCCTGCGTCAGAAGATAGCCAACGATTCTGCTGCCAGTGGTAAGTTTATATTTACAAGTCCATATTTAAACACAATATCGCTTCTCTTTTGACGGGCAAGTAGCGATTGTAAAACACGTAACATCAAGCAGCGGCTCTTGTCCCGTGCCAGCAGAGCTCATCCCTCCACACAAGATTTCTCCGAAAACTCCACACTTGACGATCAAAGTCACCAATGACCAGCCTGTCCATCTGGATTGAGGCCAGTGTGCCTTGTCACTATCACAACAGGGAGAGTTGCAAAAGTCATCCAAAGACTTTACGGCATTGAAGCATTAGGTCCAGACTGCATCCCTGTGAGAGTCTGGAAAATGTGCTTGCCTGCACTTGTCTTGGCTTTGTTTCAAACAGGGGTAACCAGACTGGACATGTTGACTTTTGTGTACTTTCTGTACATGATCATGTTCATTTAGGTCAAACTCTGTGTTTTACTCTTTTTAAAGGATCTCAGATTTTGTTATGCTAGTTTGTGGAACAGCCTTTCTTCAGTCAGCATGATCATTATTTAGGGTAACCAAGCAAACCTCTTGTTGAATGTTTTCATGACCAAGTCTATTTTTATAGTATCCATGATTGTATGGTTCTGTCCTTATTAATTTCATTAAATAATCTTTTGTTACCTTAGTTTTAATTTTTAATTTCACAGTTTAGCTGTTTAGTCTACATTTGATATGTTTTGCAAGTGTAAGTAACTATTATCATAAAATGAATAGTTCTGACATTAGCATCAATGGTTTCACATGAAACATCTAAAGGTCGGTGTAAAAAACTCTGTGAGCTAACCTGTGAGGTATTGCCTCGGTGGATATATTAGCTGGGTCATCTAATTAGCATGACAGAAAGCTCCTCCATACTTTGGCTTTTTCAGAGGAGTGAACTGGAACGTTAGAGTGCAAGCTCCTTGTTTGTGCTTTCTTACACAATCAATTCAGTTTGTCAGAGTTGTTTTTTGATACATACAATTCTTTGTTTGGCTTAGGGTGATTTGTTAATTGAACTTTTAGACATCTCCCTGATTTTATGTCTCACAAAACAACACAATAAAAGTGATTAAATGATCAGTAGGAGCTATCACAAGATTCTGTTTAGATTCACTTCATTAAAATGATTATATAAATCTGAATGGATTGTATCATGCAGAGTCTTGAAAAGGAATCTAAATGAGGCTGTTCTGAAAGCAAAGCATATTTGAATGTATTATATGTTTATCCTTCTCTCCATTTAGTTTGGAAATTGGGGGGGGGGGGGGCTGTGCCACTGTGTGTTGCAGGTTCAATTCCTAGGAATGGCATGGTTGTTGTACCCTTGAGGAACGTACTTAGCGCAAATTGCTTCAGTAAATATCCAGCTATATAAATTGATAATGTGTAGAAACAATGCAAGTCCCCTGGATGACAGGATTACTATTGCGGCAGCATGTCATCAGTAGGGTAAAACTTGCCTGTCTCATGACGGTCTAAACCCAGCTCATGCTCCCATTCTGCTTCACAATGATAGGAAGATCCTAAATGCACAATGTAGGCTTCACGTTTCCCTGAATTTGTTCTTGCAGCCACAGGAGATGCTGTTTCCTAAATTTACATTCTACACTTTTAACCTTATCCACATTGCCTAGTGGTTGGGATGTTGACATCCCATGTAGGGCTTGAATTTCTGTAAAAATAAAAACTGCGACATAAGAAATCCTCAAAATTGTAATGCCAGAAAGTTATAGGGCCTTCTTGGTAATGAGGACAGCAGTCTTGAAACAGGGCAATAAAACTCCAGCCTCCCCATGGCCACGCCCCCTGTTTAAATCCCTCACCTCACCAGGCTCAAGGCAATAAAACTCATATTCTAATAATCTTTAATAACATTTCTGAGCATCAAAAATCATTTTTAAATATAGGAACAAATATATATATATATATATATAATTATTTTAATAACACACTTTTATTTAGATTCCGACTTATGTACTTCTGGCATGGTAGAATAACTTTGTTTAGCAAATTATTCAATATAAACATGCTTATGGAACCACATATCTTAAATGGTTATAAAGCTATATATATGTTTTCTAACTAATGCTGAAGTTTTTCTCGTAATCCATTCAGTAATTTTCAAAGACAATATATCCAGGATCTATCAATATATTCCAGGAGCTACTCCTTAGTGAACGCCATCTTGAGATACTTGTTGATGATGCACAAATGCGTTGCAACATAATTTCAGTTAGAAAAAAAACATGGCAATATTCTTAGACAGGGCTTCCTACCCTTTCTAACAAGGTATAATATGTCATATTCCAGTGACGGACAGACAGCAGAAAAATCACTGTGTTCGCAGACTTGAATGCATGCATAGGCACACGTAAATTGCCAATGAGCATTGCAGGCTAATCCGACAGAAATCTGCACAGAATATACAGAGTTTGAGTGAGAGGGATGGGCTGTGGTGTTCTGAAACTATTGTTTGTTGCTTATCCTAGTCGTGTATAACTGGCATTTTGTAATTTTTTTTACAAAATAGGATGTGTAGGACCTACTGTTCGTTAAATGACTTTAAAATCATACAAATATTGCTGTAGACTATTTGGATTTAGCCCCTTCACTATTTTATTGCCCTCCAGTGGGTATCAAACAAAGCGGAGACTCCTGTTGCTCAGGTTAATACATAATATGCAGCTGAGAACTGCCTAAGGATTACCGTGACAAAAACAAGTCAAATGCTCAATTCACCTTCTACTAACCCAAGGGGATGTAACTGAAAACTGAACTGCAGCCAATCTGCACAATGAAAACACAAGCATAAAGACGTTCCAAAACTGTGACCAAAGTGGCCAGCGGTCATTTTAACATGTTCACAGACACTCTGTCCAGGTGCTAGCAGTCCAAGCTAACAACAACAGGTACAAGTGATGTCATAACTCATCACAAACTTCCTGGAGTAGCCTATGAAATAACACAGCCACGTTGAACAATCAATGTCCTGCACAAAACTCGCCTCTTCACCAAGCAGCTTCCTGTGGCTCAAACACCCTGACCACATATGGAACTATGGGTATTTTACACAATATATATTGCAAATGACATGTAACATATACATACTGTACAAAAGAGGCAAGATCTAAAATTAAAATCATAAAAATAAAATCATCTAAGTTCAACTATTTATTAACAAGTGCAACAATAAAAGTTATGCAGTATATGTGGTTTAAATTTAAGGCAAATTAAAAATGGGATGAGGCTGGGGAGAATCACTAGTCAGTGTAAAGCCACAAGAGCTGATTCAATTGAAGTCAGCTTGATGGTTGATCTGGAAAGTAATTAGTCAGTATCTAAAATCCAAAGATTTGTTTAAGGGGATTATTTTTTTTCGAATGCATGAAAGACCAAATAATTCTGGTAACGGAGGACTGCTCCCTCAACTAAAGAAGACAATAAAATGAGCGTAATGAAAGTATTTGGCTAAATGAAAGTACTGGAAACCCATAGGTCACATATAGACATAACACATGAAGAAGGTTCAGGGTCACTTTACTTTGGCACAGAAATAAAATATCTGAAATGCAATGTCCCAAACTTTTATTGGAATCTGTATGTGCCTTGGCTTATATTGACTCAAAAAGGTACAATATAAATACATCTCCATACTTATTGGCAATCCTTTTTACAGTAATTATGGAGTTAATTTGGATTTTTAAGACCAGTCCTTTCCTTAACTATGATGCACATTCAGGGTTTTGGAAAGGGAAAATCATTGCAATCATAGAACATCTTTTGTGTGAGCCAGCCAGTGCAAATGTCAATTTTCGAATGAAACATATGAATTAAATTTCATAAGCTTATCTATTCTTTGATATGGAGAAACCCTGAGGTTTATTCAGCATTAATCCCCAGCATCATTGCTTCTCTCCTTTGATGCTTGAAGGTGGTTTAAAAAAAAAGGAATATGCCAGGTATATACCTGCATGTTTAACCCACTGCTGAAACTTAGGGGCCATCATTTTTACGTGGCTTCCTAGGAATTTTCAAACAAAAGGCAGCCGTACGCATTGAAACGCTGCCGGACTGCAGGGGTCATGTAGCTTGATACCGAATTTCCCTGCCTTTGTGCAATCTTAATTGTCTGTCATTTCTGTCTGCTGCTCTGTCTGTGGGTGCTCCAAATAAAACTATGGAAACTTGAAAGGTGGAGCAGTACCCTCACTTTCATCAAGGGATCACTTTCCAGCCTTACCGCGGCCGCCCCAGTCTTGTGTTACGCACCTCATAAAAGTAGGTCTTGTTTGGCACTGCTCTGTCTGGATACTGGGCTAATCTATCAAGTCCAGCTCCCAGGCAAATTCTGTGGCAGTGTAATAGAAACTGTTACAAACTCTACTTTTTTTCCTTTTTAAACTTTTTTTTCTTTCTTATGAACATCCGATGTTGTTGACAGTTCAACTAAGCTCAATGCCATGAAGAATTGTATTGTTTTTTTTTGTTTTTTTTTTGCAGTGACCTCTAGACGTCCTTTCCCCCCTCCACGTTTTATACCAAATATTTTCACCTACTTTGCACTCCACAGCTAAAAACCTTTGTTTGTTACCTTTGTTGTTCATCAGGAATTCACAACACCCAACTTCTTGTTTCTATTAAAAACAAGAAAAAAAAAGAAAAGAAAACTTTGACAGACAGCAAAGGCCCCTGGGAGAATCAGGTCACCAAAGAGTAGAAAGCAGAAACACTGGAACTCACTACTGCACAAATATGTGCGCTGTACCTTCCATTACTGAAGTGACTGCACTGTCCTTCAAGCTTTTCCCATGACGTTCTTTTGATCCTCTCTTCCTTTGAACTCATCATCAACCTTGCCATTCCACTTGCCTCTCCCTCCAATCGGAGAAAAATCACATCTATACATAAACATGCTAACTCACACAGACCGAGGGCCATTCTACTGTACAGTGCATCCAGCCGGCAACAACTGATATGCCCAACTGCCTCGGCAATGGAATTTAAATAATTGTACATGCATATTTCAGAGGATGGGTATACATGCATACATTTTCTGTTTGTTTTTGACCCATTTATTCCTGTCGAAAAAATTGTCAAACTATTTATGAAAAACCTTCAAATGTCTCAGTAATAACACTATATGCAGTTATACATGAAATTAACATCCTCACATTGTGTGACACTTGTCACTGGGTCACCTGCTCCAACTAAATACTTATATTTCATGTCAATACCTATCCTAAAAGAATTCTGCAGGAAGTGGAACATATTTGCATTAACTAATTAGGTTACTACTATGGTATGTTGCCCAGGGGAAATTATTTATTTATATGTTAACTTGATATGATATTACTGAAATGTAATTATATAAATATTACACACACTTAAGATGAACTCATCCGTGTGATAGATGGTTGTTCACATAAGCTTGGGGGTAACTACAATACCAATTACATAATAACGCAAATATGCAGGTGGTGAATGAGACTATTTAGAAAAAATCCACAGGGAGCATTCAGCACAAAATTGCATACTAAAGAGTAATGTAATAATCATTATAATACAGTTAGGTTTATAAATTTCTGTCATTGATAATTTGATGGCTGCACTATGGTAATTTTTGCACACATGATGCTGGCTGTAAATGTAAAGCATACTGTTACTGCCTGGGCATTGTTCTGCCCGTTCATTTGCACTGTTGTTATGTAGTGAAAAATAACCACACAAAAATATAAATTGACAACAAGTTGATGATGCAGTGAAGGAAGTGAAATTTAAATAAGCTCATATCTAGTTCCTTTCAACTCTAAGACAGACAGGACCTCCTCTTTTAGGGTTAGGGCTGGGGTTTAACCCTAACCCTAACCCTAACCCTAATATAGTTCCTTACAGCTCTAACACAGACAGGACCTCCTCTTTTAGGGTTGGGGTTTAATAGTTCCTTGCAAGGTTACAGCAGCTCTAAGACAGACAGGACCTCCTCTTTTAGTTTCATACAGGACCTCCTCTTTTAGTTTCATACAGGACCTCCTCTTTTAGTTTCATACAGGATCTCCTCTTTTAGTTTCATACAGGACCTCCTCTTTTAGTTTCATACAGGACCTCCTCTTTTAGTTTCATACAGGACCTCCTCTTTTAGTTTCATACAGGATCTCCTCTTTTAGTTTCATACAGGACCTCCTCTTTTAGTTTCATACAGGACCTCCTCTTTTAGTTTCATACAGGACCTCCTCTTTTAGTTGCATACAGGACCTCCTCTTTTAGTTTTATGTCATGCAAGTCTCAAGCCATAAAGAGCATTACACAGATGTCAGCAATTAGGGAGATTTATTTCAAAACAAAAGTTAAAAACAACAAATGGGATAAATTTCAAAACAGCTAAATGAATAGAGCAAAAATAATTATCTTACTGTGTTAAGTAACACTTATTCATCTATAAAAATAATTTTAAATGACATAAATACACTTACTTAAAACTTTTATTTTGAATTTTACCAGAGGTATTTTGTCATAAACACTGTGAGGTAAAACAGTGATTTCCAACCAGTTCCTCATTTCTATTCTTATACTGTGTATGTGATTGAAATCAAAAGACAGTTATTCTCTTTGCTTAGCTAACAAACCAAACTAGTAGAAGGGAGTTACCATGAACACAGGTACACTTTAATACGCATGTAATTGTCGTGGATGACTACTAGCAAAAAAAAAAAAAAGGAATATGCCAGGTATATACCTGCAAGTTTAACCCACTGCTGAAAAACAAAAGCAAACATTTTATAAACAGTAACCTGAAACAAAAAAAAAACGTGTGTATTTCAGGCAACAATGTCAATGACAAAAAGTGCAACACAAAAGGATATGAGTGAAATCTCCCTTAAAAATAGGAATTCCTTTAAATAGGAAGCAGCAGTTGATGAACATGCAACTTCCAATGTGTTTAAAAGTTTGGAGTAGTATGATCACTAAGAACAATAATGCCTACCCATGCCTACCTACAGCACACATTAATCCATTAATAGATTGCAGCTTCCTATTTAAAGGATCCTTACTTTTGAAGGATATTCAAACTCCTATCCTTCTGTCTAACGTCTTTCTTGGTTAATAGTTTTCAATTTCTCTGAAATATTCACAAATGTTATCTCCTTTAGCCATTTCAGGCATTCAAGATTTTTGTTCTGGAGAGACGAACACAAATGGCACTTTTTCGACACTTATGGTCGTGCACATGCGTATTTCACTGTTGCTTCCAGTGTTCTAGAACTTTAAACTAAACTTGTGAATCATGTTCATACATTCAGGCATTGCTTTTTTATTATGTGACAGAAATACTGTGGAAGGTTTCATGCTGTATTGTAAATGTTACACACTGGAGGTGCATGAAGACCTTCACATGATTCAAAGTCAAATGTATGAAATACTGAATATGGATATTTGCACAGTACTGAAAATTCAATATTTCATAATTCTATTCATATGTGATTATTCTGGAGCTCCGGCCTTTTTACTTTAAATATGGATAAACACATTACTATTAAAACACCGTCACCCAAACAAATCTAGCAACATATTTTGTACAAATTTGACACATTCCTAGTTAGAATTCCAATAACAATTTTGCCATTTATCCTTGAAACAAAAACACCTGCACACCTGGTTTTTTGAAGGTGCTAAAGAAGCAAAGTAAGACATTGAAAATATGCAAACAACTACACAGTGTTTTTGTGGTGTACAGTTATTGCATACAGTTTATTATTTTGCTACTGACATTTATCCATGCCATATCAAATATTATCTGCAATACAAATGCTTAGAGCTCTACTCAAAGCTATTGATACAAATAAACAGCATTTACAATTATTGAGTACTTACATCATCTTAAATGCAAGTATTTTTACTTTTTTAAAGTAGAGGTTATTCGGCTGAGTCCTTTCTCAATGTAGTGTACATGCAAAAATACTTGACTAAACAAGTAAATTTAACAAGCTTATGTAAACAGCTGTCAAATAATAACACTGCGATTAGAACGAAGAAGGAAAAGTTGTTGAGCTCAAATAGAATATTTAATTAGGTATGGTTGAAATGTAAACATAACTGTTATGCAGATCCAAATCAAGTCAATAAACAACTTTGCCATGCATGTAAATAAGTAAATAATGACTTTGCAATAAGAATTTTTATTCATTTCTTTAAACAATAAAATAATGAAAGTCCCAGCCAAGATGCGGGCGTTTGCCAAACCACTCGTGAGCGAGCACAGCTAAAACAGGAAAACAGGCAGTCCAATTAGGTCGTAAATCAGAAAGAAAATATGCTTTTTTTGACAGCTTGAGTCATCTTGTGGTCTCCAGATTTGTTACCGTTTTCAAACAGTAACAGTGTCTCTCCTCTCACTGTTCATGGACCAGGCCCACTGGTGGCGGAGTTCTCCCTGAGATGCATGGTCATGGTATTTTAAGCAGATTTCTTCTGGAGAGAAAATCAGTCGGTTTTGGGAGAAGGAGTAGCACTCGGTCTGTCAACTTAGCCCAAAGCTGACAGCCATGGCAGGGTGTAAAATGGCTCCTTTCGGGCTTCAGCTGCTGGCTATTGGCAGACAGCATTATGCAACAGAGGATTCTATTCCTCATGTAATAATAGACCATGACATTAACCCTTAACTGCATGCAGACTCTTTATCAGGAGCAGTGTTACAAAATAACCGCGTATACTGCCAATATGAGGAGGAGGAAACATCAATGTGCATTTCTTAAACCACAAACAAATTGGCTTGTGAACTGGCAATACAGTACAAACTCAAAGACAAACACATCAAAAATGGAGGGTGCTTGAACTCAGGAAGATCTGTACATTTTAAAGTACTGTTTTAATACACAATTTAAGCAGCATATTATAAACTATCCTGGCTTTATAATATTCTTTTCCCTGCAGAAATTGCGTTACAGGAATTCTGTAATGCAAGTTCTAAACAGTTTCTGGTGGGATATTCTTCAAAGAGGAGTGCCTCTAATTTGACATATAAAGAAGGTGGAAATATATTCTGCATTGAAAAAGTTTGAATAAAGGGTCAACGGCATTTGGATCTGGACAGGCTATGCAAGGTGTTTGACTTAATCAATAGCTGTAATTCATTGACAAAGCTAGTCTAACAACCAAACCCAATGAAACCCGATGAGACGGCTCTGCTCTGGCTTCCAAGCATAAACCCCTCAGATGTTGGAAAGGGGAAAGGATAATGGATCAGACCCAATAACTATCTATCGCTGCTCTGAAGTCCAAGTTCTGTGCTTAATACACCGTATTATGCATGTATTGGCCTTGATTAAATGTTGTTTCAAAGTTGCAGCATGACCATAAATATCAGCTTTGCTAGAAGGTTCTAAACCTTCATTTACCAAGTTCACTTTCTATCCTGTTAATTCTCCCAAATTCTCTTGGTGGAAGTGTTTAGATATTGTGTCCCTTTGTCTATATTTTGTAAAGAGTGATGTTTCAGTTTAACTGTGTTAGAAACACAGCTTGATTTTTGATGTTTAACAGTAACTTTTTTATTTTATTTTTCAAATTATTTCACCTTCTTTGCAATGGTACAAAAATGGGGCCCTAGGCATACATGGGACGGCTTTCCTGCCCTGCTCACCCCGTTTCTGCCTCGCATAGTGTGCTTGCGCTCATGAACAGGAGTGGGTGGAGTTCGGAAGAGGCATCTTATTTGGATGGTAACTGAGAGGCACCTGTACTGTGCGCTCTTACCCTGTTTAATCTGCTTCCTCTCATTCCTGTGGGCCTTTGTGGTTTGGTCTGCTCTTTCTCTCCCCCAGCACATTTTTTATTTTTGTGTTTGCATTTTATAATAATAATTAAGGAATTTTACCAGGAAAATTACATTGTTAATTTATTACTAAAGAAATATTATAGCAAAGATAATAAAGATATACAAATACTATAGGTGAAATTAAATGTTTATACTGTTATTATATTATAAATCTAGAGATAAGGTAGACCTCACTATGTATAATCAATATGAGTGACAGTGAGCAGAATAAATAAATAAACACTGCTGTTTTCCACATCCTCAATATTCCCATGCCAACTCAATATTGAAACTTCAGTAAATCCTACTTTGTCATAGCTGACTGGTAGGCTCTATGAGAACGGACTGTGGGTTGTCAGCAGTATATGGTGCTGGTGGTGTCCCAGAAACTGTCCTGAAATAGTGTCAAGGGGTGGTAAATTCAGACTGCACTTTTGGGCTCCTCCACCTGCATGCCTTGTAGGCATATCAAGACAAACTTGACAGAATATTAGTGGATCTTGGAGATTTTTCCAATATTACAGCTCCAGGTTCAGCAGGCTGTCCCTGGCACTCAGGACAAATGGCTCCTAGAATGAACCTACAGGTTCCCAAACGTGACATGATTTGCTTGGCCCATAAGAAGCATGCAGCAATAGGAAACATACAAATCCGGAAACTGATTTTGCTGTGGCTATGAAATTTAGGGAGGCAACTAAAGGGTGCTGCAGAGACGTCCTAGCTTTCGCTGCCTCCAACATTTCTTTTGCAGTAAAACAAACCTGTCAGCTATGCCAAAAACCACAAAGATGTCATGGTTTTAAATGAACCAGGTGAAGTCCTACCAGAAATGAGGGGTGTTGGCACAAGATCTGAAGGGGCAGGAGCCCGCTACACCCGGGCACACAAAGTTGGGGGGCCATGGCTGGATTAATTCATTAATTAATCTGAACTATTCTTCTGAATTCATTCTCTATGATTATGTTCCATGTCTGTATCTCCCCCTGCAATCCCTTTTCATGAAAACAAACACTCATTAATGTCATCTTAACCTTACATAAAAATAATGACAACAAAATGCAAACAAATCATAATATTTTGATTCAACAGAGACAGGTTAAATAGTCTAATAGGTTGGCTATATAACCCCAGTGATGTTAAATAATTACTGTTAAATCCATGGAATGACACAATGCATTGTACATACATTATGAATTGGGGCTTAATTAACCTGAGAACCTTTGATTTTCTTTGACTAAATGAATAGCACAAGCTGGCAAAGAGACTCAAATACATTTAGTCTCTTCAACAGAAAAAAATGTTAAATCAGAACTGATTACTGGATTAATTTGACACTATATCTCCAGGATTGTATTTTATGGATGGCACCTTACTGCTCAGGCCAGAGTATAAACTGTACCTTTCCTTCTCCTGATTTTGTTTGCAAATCTCATGCATGCTAAATCCAGCTTGATGTTTGTAATTATGAAGCAATAATTATTTTATTATATGTTTGTTATCAATGTAATATTTAAACGTACTGTAGTTTAAAGGCAAACATTTTTTGTAAGGCCTGTGTATGACATTGACACATCTATGGCGGTTTATGTATTTGATTTAGTTAACACTTGCAAGAAGGGTATTTTAATGACAGACCTGTGGAAAGAGACTGACTAGAGTGATGCTGATATGAACAGTCAATTAAACACTGTATCAACAACTTGTCTGAAAATATTTTTCCGAATTCAGATAGCAGCCATCGTTTTGTAAACTTTATGATGAATACACACAGAGGTTCCTGTTTTGATACAACAGGATTGAAGTTTTTGGTGAGCAAAACCTGAGTGTGACTGTTGATTTTAGATTGTGTATCAGCATTCTACTGTTTGGCAGTCCAAGGTCACTGAGTACAGATTGCATGTAATGTGATACTTACTGTACTGTTTACAAAATGCAGAAACACATATTTAACAATTAAATTCTATTTATATATAAATTAAATGTATACAAAATTTCTATAGGTAGCAGTCAATGCAATTCTAAACATTTTCATTCTAATTTTTCCTTTTTTTCCCATCTGAACTGAACTAGGCCTACATCATCAGCCTGCAAACCCCACCCACAGACTCAGGAGGAAGTGGCTACACATGTGACTCCGCCCACTCAGAGGAAACTGGTCTTCACTATTTTCTGCACTTCAGATCTGAGGCCATCAGCATATTGTCTATGCCATTAGAGGGACACAATGTCAATGCATGTTCAGCTCACAAACCCAGCCAGCCAGTAAGAGAGGGATGGGACTGATACATGAATGGTTTTTTCAGGCAATGCTGAGCCGACCTCTGCCTTGCCAAATTTCAGTGGTTTAATTTGCCGATGAACCAAACTTGGGGGTCAAGCAAACAGTTTAATAACAACTAATGTTGTATTACATTAGTTGTTATTAAACTGTTTGTTTGACCCCCAAGAAAGATCTAAACGGAATTCAAAAGGGGGTAGGACCCTGGGAAGGTCTGCATGTGGGAAATACTAATTTCATACAGAACAATTTCATGGGAAAAACAAAATTAGAATGTGTTCAACTTGAAATATACTTGGTTGATCAAAGCTTATCAAGAACTCGGCATTGTGCTGTAGCAGTGAAAAAGGCATGAAGCTTGGATGTACTGCAAAAAATACTCATTATAAATCAAAGGAGGTCATATTAAGGTTATACAATGCCTTGGTCAGACGTTACTAGGAATATTGCATGCACTGTAGGAAATTCGCTATAAGAAAGGTATTGAAGATCTTAAAGAAGGGCAAAGAAGGGCAACAAAAATGGTTTCTGATATGAAACTTAAAAGTAATGATGACTGACAATAGAGTCCACACTATTTAGGCCTAGCCAAAGGAGATTTAGCAGGGATTTAAGTTTTCAAATTCATGAAATGCCGCTGGTCGAGACTTGATCCTGCACCAGGCATTGGTAACGTAGGAAAAGGATGAGTCTGGTTCAGCTGAGCGGCCTGTTCTCGTAACCACATTTTCTTGATTTCCTTGATTTGATTAACAAGGTTACTTGATTTAACTCTGATATACTTAATGAATATGGACCAAAGTGGTTTGGAATTATCTTAACTTTCAAACTTCAATAAGAATGGTTGATTTCTTAGTTTTATGCTACATTAACTTGATGTCATGTTGAACACTTTGGTAAAGTTGCCTGATTTGTGTGAGACCTGCCCAATACACATCTGACTAGTCTTGACCCATGCTATCAGAGTGAAGATGGCATCCCACAAATGTAAGAGGGACATCCACGCCAAGATCAAAAAACATTCCTGAAGACCTCTGGAAAAACACAGTACTGTCTATGCATTTGGAAAGGGTTACAAAGTGATTTCTAAGGCTCTGAACCAAAGAACCAAAGTCATAACCATAACATCCAACTGGAGAAAGTAGTGAATCTTCTCGTCAATGGCTGTCCTGCCAAAATAAGTTAAAAATAACATATCCAGAAAGTCATAAGGAATCCTAGCACTATATTTTGAGGTCTGCATGCCTTTCTGTCCTCAGCGAGGGTCAGTATTCATGACTCCAACATGAGAAAGATGATGGGGATAAAAAAACTGTAGATTCATGGCCGAATAAGGTGGAAACCACTGCACACTAATGCAGCCTTGAATGTTTGTCTTAAGTCTGGCAAAAAAAAAGCACCTGGACGAGTTTGGGAAGAATGTTCTATGGACAAATCTGCCATATTTATAACTTTTTGGGTGACAATGACTGTCCGGTGAAAGCCAAATGCTTACTTTTACAGTAAAGAATCCCCATAGAAACAATAAAGCATGTATGTGTAGTCTGTTTGGGGATGCTTCGGAATATCAGGACTTGCTCTCATTGAAAGAAAGATCAACTGTGCTCTCTATTAGAGGATCTCAGCCATTTGCCTGTGAGCTGGAGATGGAGAGCAGATCTGCACGAGTATGGTTAGGGAACAAGAGAGTTTATGTTTTTGGAAAAGTCCAGACCAAAACCCCATGAAGATGAATGAGCAGTTAATGCTTGAAAACCCCCAAAAATTCATTGAACTGAAACAGATCTGCTTGGAGCAGTGGGCCAAAATTCCTCCACCAATTTGTGAGAAACTGATTAAAAAAACTACAGGAAGTGGTTGCCGTTTTTGTTGTTTAAGGTAACATGGCCAGTTTTTGAGTGTAAGGGGATAACTACTTTTTTAGTCCTGGGCATTAAGTGTTGCATAACTAATAAATAATATAAATTGCATTATAAATATAAGTATCAGAATCGTGTGTTACTTGTTCTCTCAGAATACAATTTATCTAATATTTTGCTTTGGCTGAAGATCAGTGTCAAAATACAAAAATGCTAAAAATTCTTACTGTAAAAGTCTTGTGGTTAGTTTTTTGTGGTTTTGAATCAGGGCATAAACGCTGACAAAGAGAACACATTCTCCCATAACAGATATTCATCTCTTAAATGCTTGTGATCTCTTGTGTCACACTTAAAAGGTCAGGCAGCAGTTAAAGACTTCATACTTTTGAATTAAAGTAAATCAAGGCCCTTTTGTGTACACAAAGAAACCTGTAATATTCATTATGTCCAGAAACACTGGGCAGAATGTAAATCTTGACTCACATTCCAACAGAGTATTAGTCAGTATAATAGTTTATTTTTCCAAAGGTAAGATAAACCACGATGCACTCAAGCCACAGTTCACACTGCTACACTTGTGATTTGTTTGACTTAGAAAGTGCTCTCTTATGAGAAATAGTCCAATAATGAACAAGAACCTTCAAAGCACTTTCACATCACAATGGCCAGACACTGCCATTGAGGGGATTCATTGGTCTTATATTACAACAGCTGTAACTAAACCTGTGATCAAACCTTCCTTATTGTTGATTAAAATTTAATATTTTAATTAATATTAGCCTGTGA
This sequence comes from Albula glossodonta, assembly GCA_019788955.1. NCBI lineage: Eukaryota > Metazoa > Chordata > Actinopteri > Albuliformes > Albulidae > Albula > Albula glossodonta. The sequence goes on from JAFBMS010000428.1 coordinate 83,297, forward strand.
CACATGTTTGAGTTACCCCTGCTAAGTTTTTCATTGTTTCTGTGATGTAGTTTTTCTCATGCTTGGTCATCTGAAAGAACACACTAAAAATGAGAAATTGGTTTGGAATTTTACTGACTTAAATATTTCTTACATCGTTATATTTGGATACGGTTGGTAAAGAGCGTATTTTCCAGCGATAAAACAGGATATCTGGGTAATAATTCAAAGTCAGATATCCAGTTCCCTTCACTCACCTCTTCAGTGTTCAGATTTGAGGTAATAATGAAGGCTGATATCCAGGAGCTAGCAGCAACAAAGGCCTTGAGATTGCAAAAACAAATTAGCTGCATCATTTGAATTTGCATCAGTTCTGATGTGAAGACAAAGAACAAGAAGAAGAAGAAGAAAAAGTTCATTTGTCCAAACAGCTTTTGGTTAGCATGCTCGCATGATCTATGATATTCACCATGTAAGCAGTTCTGTCCTCTTATAGGTCACAGCCTTGCCCTTCAGCTGTAAGTGGCTTTCTCCCTGTCCTGCTTTCTCCCTGTTAAAAGGAATAAAGATCAGCTTTATCTGTGATCACAGACGTTGCAGCCGTGGGGATGCGGGGCACATGCACTCTTTCTGGATCATCATCCAGCCCAGCCTACGCCTGTACCCCTGTCTTGCTTACGCTCTGTCTGCATCAGGATTCGAACCTGCAGGGGCCGGACACACTAACCACTGCGGTAAAGTTTGTTGTGGTTGTGATGTCACCACCCCACTGTTATTGAAGTCCACGAGCCACCAATGAATCCCAGACTGAATACCCTATTTTCACATTTTAAACTCACACTTCTGCCTTCTGCTTTTGCAAACCTGTGGACTGCCAACACATATTTACATACATAAATAGGCCAATATGAGAATACTAGTCCGGCTGAACTATATTTGTCTCGGTCAACTTAGAGTGGTAAAATATGAAAATCTCACCATTTATTTCTTTGAATTACAGGAGAGGGCAGTCAACAAGTTTCAGAGCAACGTTCTGAAACTTGGGGTGGGGTGGGTGTGGGGGCTGGGGGAAGTAGGGCCGTGTTCCATGGGCGAGTACATCATGACTCTGGTCACATTTTTTTTTTCTGAAAAACCCCAAAATTGGCTGAAAGGGAGCATGGAAGTACATTTTCTCTTTGAAAAGAGCAGAGTGAATTCCTTGGAATTTGAGGTTTGATCTTACACAACCTTGGCAAAAGAATAAAAATAAAATATATTTACTCCTCCTGTTTTCTGAGTCTATATCCAAATATATTTCTCCTTATCTATAATATACCATACATCTAGAGATTAGCAAGGGAGAGATTACAGATTAGAGATTTACATACTTTTGTAATTGGAGCTGAAAGATGTAGCAAAAAAGTCAGTCAAATTTTCACTGCAAATTTGTCCAGAAAAATTAGTTTAATTAGTTTAATTAAAACACGAAATTAAGTGAAATATATTGTTAATTTTACATAAACCACTTCTTTCTTACTGAGGCAATGAAAAATATGAATGTAGGGCTATTCAAATAAAAAACATAGAAGAAAAGATCAACCAGTCCATATCAGTATTAAGTTCGTTGTTATAAATTAACCACAGGGTTGGGCAGAGAAAGGTATTTGGGTAGCCTTTTTAATCTGTTCCAGAGGACCGTAAGTGAAATGTTTGATGAGTTTCTCAGATACAAATATCAGTCAAAGCAAAGACAATCTTGCAAATCGACATTTTGTTTTTTTGGATCACAGGGAAAATGAAAAACAGAAGGCACAGTTTTGCTGCATCTAAGTGTTTTACCCACATTTGGTTGGCATAGCTGTAGACAAAGTTCAAACAGGGGTTATTGTATTTTTCTGAGACGGTTAGCTTGTTTGGTGCTTACGTATCCAAGGACTCCTCTGGCTGGCTGAAGCATGTTTCATGCTAGCTGATTAATTATGAGCCAGGAGAGGGTTTAGTGTGTACTTGTGTTAAAGGGGAACAACCGAAGAATTTTCCGGGTCCAGTGGAAGTCCAGCCTAAACTGGATTATGATTGGTTGCAAGAACTAACTGGCTAAGGGTTTACTGGCAAAGCAAAGTTGGACAGGGCCATGCCACAATGGACCGTATTTTCATATGGACCGTATTTTGTCAGGTTCAAAGCTACGAGTCTGTAAAGAAATCATTTTACTGTATGTTAACTGTCGGCCTTGAGGAGTTATTTTTTGGAATATTGCTTAATTATTTTTCAACAACTTAAAAGGTAAGAGAACTCTGGGACATGTAAGAATACATATAAAGAGATAAAACTAAACAAAAATGCAGATCATAATTTCAGTATATAATTACTGCTGGTTTTTTGGGGCTTTTTATACATATTTTGGCCAAGTTCACCAATCCACAAATTCAATTTTTTTTTGTGAAAAACAGAAGTTGTTTGACAGTACATTGATTCATTGTATTTCATAATGAATCATTAAAGTTCACAATTTCATTATGTTTTAGTGAATGAACATATGATAAATGAATAGGAAAATCAAAATACAAATTTGATATTTACATATACTATTACAGAATATGTAAGTTTCCCCATAAACAAGTGGCCTTTTTTTGGTCTTATGTAATGTTGTCTGTTTTGTTTCTCTAAGATTATAGCATTGCATACGTTCTGCAAGACTAATACACTGATACCAACCAGAGCAATTATATCTTCATAAAACCATTACTTCATATAGAGAAGAAAAAAGGAAGGCTCAAATCACAGACTGTACGCTGTTAGTATGAATTCTTTTAATCATTTAATTATTTATGGCTGAGAAAGAGCTTATTAAAATGGAAAAAATCTGAATATGACCACTGGAAAACCATCCAGATCTTATTATCCCCTGCATGCAATTTTCCTCTAAAAACTTTCCCCCAAATAAACCACACATGAATAGATTCTGTTATGAGGATTTACGTGTTTTCAATTAGTGAGTGGCTGGGATGCTATCTGTGACTCTGTGCAGCCCTGCCATCACTGCCACATCCTGACATGTCCTGCAGATGAACTGTAAAAACATGACGAAACAGCTTCCCCCCTAACTCAAACCATCCCAAAATGCACAGGCGTCTGTGACGCCTTCACCCAATCACCGTTGAGAACACTTCTGCTCCCAGTGTGTCAGCACTCTCCCAGGCAGAAGTTGCTGACATGAGAAATTAGGCAATCAGAATGGCATTAGGACATATTTATAGTTGAAACATGATTCTACAATAATGTATGGGTCCCTATGGGGTGAAACGATTAAAAAAAAAGAAAGAGGAAAAACATGGATATTTCTTTGAAGTGGTTGCTCTAAACTACATTGTTAGTCACCCTGGTATCATATGGATTTCCTTGTACCCAGATTATAATGTACCTCTGATTTAAAACATGAAAAGAAAAAAGAGCAGGAGTGTAATGCTTTAATATGGATGCCTTAGCCATAACATAACCGTACCTGTGTTACGCAGCAGGTTTACATAACCATACCTGTGTTACACAGCGGGTTTACATAACCGTACCTGTGTTACACAGCAGGTTTACATAACCATACCTGTGTTACACAGCAGGTTTACATAACCATACCTGTGTCACACAGCGGGTTTACATGACCATACCTGTGTTACACAGCAGGTTTACATAACCGTACCTGTGTCACACAGCGGGTTTACATAACCGTACCTGTGTCACACAGCGGGTTTACATAACCATACCTGTGTTACACAGCAGGTTTACATGACCATACCTGTGTTACACAGCAGGTTTACATAACCATATCTGTGTTACACAGCGGGTTTACATAACCATACCTGTGTTACACTGTGGGTTTACATAACCATACCTGTGTTACACTGTGGGTTTACATAATCATACCTGTGTTGCACAGCGGGTTTACATAACCATACCTGTGTTACAAAAAATGTGTTAATTTGATTAGCCAAATAAATGAATTTATTGCAATCTGCACTGTTACAATAAATATATATTTCCATAAAGAGGTGTTCACATTTGTAATATTTTTATGTAGTAAGAACTTGGAGAGTCAAAGTCCCTCACAATTTACATTTATTTCCTGATCATATGAAGTGTATTTTGATTTTATTTTCAGGAGGCAAAGACATCGAAACAAGGTTTATTTTATCCCTGTACCCCAAAAACAAAGCGATTTCTCAACCATTCACAACAATTTAATCCTGACTTGTAAAAGGGATATGCCATATTCTCACAGCTGATAGGGAATGAAATAGGATAGGAAATGTCAGTATCAGCACATTTTAATGGAAGTTCTGCCATCTTGTTTCTGTCCTTGATACAAATTCAAAAAACAAAACAAAGTTAACTAGTTAAAAGTTACACTTTCCAGCACCATGGCTCTCACTTCCCACGGTATGATTCTTAACGAAGAAGGCTATTATAAGCAGCATTTCTGGCATCTTATTCCCGGGTATTACTGATATTTTCATCAACACTTCACTTCTCTTATAGGTGCTATAGAAATACTCTCCATATCTAATCTTCCTTTTCTTTCAAGTCACATTTGTTTGAACTCAAAAAAATGGAAGCGAGGTATCTAGATGTGAGTTTTTTGTTTTCTTTTTGGTGAAGAGCTGATTAGTTTTTAGTCTGTTTTCCCTTTCATGTGTCTGAGCTCTGGGTAGGATCCACCAGCAGCTGCCGCATGCACGGTTTGCCTGTATGCAAATTATTATTTAAGTGCCTGGTGTGACACAGCCCAGATGATATGTAATAGCGGAGAGACAGAGAGGCTGTGGTTTCAGTGAGAGAACTGCCAGCAGTCAGCGCCAAGCAGAGCCTTGGATGAGTTTGGTGGATTGTTTTGATTTAATTATTGGCCATTTTATTCTCGTCTGCAATTGCAGAGAATAGTACTGAACACTTAGAATTAAATAGAATTAAATTGAATTCATGTATTAAGAATGATAACAAAGATTATGAACAGGCTGTTGTCTGAAGCAAAAAGCAAAAAGTTTGCATTTTAGAAACTAAGGCCACATACAAAACCTGCATGTTGAAGATTATTATTATTAATGCAACTGATCCTATGTTGAGAAGGAGTGGCATACTTAAACTGGCTCATATCTTATGATGCCCACAGTTTGAAAAAAAAACATACTGAAAATGTCTCAGGGGTACCTAAACATTACCCTGAAATATTGTATTAGTTTGGCAGTGAAGGGGGAAATAGTTAGAGAGTAATGGTAAATAAGAATCCTCCCAGCAGCTTGGCGGAGGGGAGGGGAGGGGGGCCGCGCCGCGGTGGAATGCCTGAGCAGGGACCTTTCCCCTCCGCACTGTTATTCTAACAAACAGTGTCAATGAGATGGCATCCTACCTCACAGCAATTTGCATGGCTGTCACCCAACTGAAAGGCAGTTTAAAAGTACATCCTTTATGTGCCAAAGAAAGGATTAGACCCGTTCCCACAAAGAGGCTTTGATTTTCTTGCAAATATGTATAAGACGTTTGGCTGAGAGTGCAAGTTAAATCTATGAGTCTCAGCAGTCATGATCGCTCCTTAAAAATAGATTCTGAAGAGGCTTTCTCCTGCCCCCCCCCCCCCCCCCAACTTATACAGGTGGGTAATTAATTGTGCCTATTGTGACATTTATTTTTTGGGGGAATAAACAAATATTTTGATAATAAGGAATTTTGACAATCATCTCTCCCATTACAGCTGAAGCACTCATTGATTTTCCAAAAAATGTTCAGTCTGACATTTAAGAAGAGTCACAATTAATGTCATAGCTGAGGAATGATTATCCTCTTCTCACCAATCCGATTAAATCTCAGTTTTGTTTGAATGCTGTTTTGAGCCTAAGATGACTGGTAGCTTTTGTCTTTATTTTGCTTGCAGACTTGCACAGTAAATTGTGTAATTATTTTAAAAACAATTGTGGGAGTTTCTGATGGCAAAAGTTTCAATGCTTGATATGTCAACAGACATAAATGAAATATGTTTTCAAGAGACATCACAAAAGTTGCTGCTCTGCTCTTACATAATGTCTGTTCAAATACACGAAACACATGTTGTTGGAAGACACAAAACTTTGCGTTATGAAGGGGGGGTCACCAAACTACATGACGATCAAGGCGGGAGAGCCATATACAAAATGGCGGGATAGCGCCTGTAGGAGGAAATGCATCGAGATGGCGACACACAAAGATCCCTTTGATCAGTCCCATTGTGCGGGAACACAGCCCACCTGAGAGGAGTACGGATTGAAAGTGCTTTTAGTATGTACTGGGAGTTGTGTGTCCAACCTCCCACGCATACACCGTTCGCACATCTGTTCCTTAAACATACCATGGTTGATGTTGTTTTTGTTAACGGCTGTGCCTATGAGATTTTCCTTATCAAAGGGATAAATGTTTCTGCTCACCTATGCCAGCACATCTCTCTTTAAATTTGCTATGGGGGTGGAGTTGTCGCTGTGGCTTCCTCGAGGCCCTGCCTGTTTTTAAAGCGCCGTGGGGTTGTTTTGTGTTCTTTTGGAAAGTGGTGAGAAGCGTTCTAGGGTGGTGTTTTTCAATTAATTGACATGCAGGTCTGTGGTTGGCTGGACAGCTCCTTGTTTCCGTAACAGCGAACATGCCCAGTTATCACACTCCCAGTATGTCTGCAGCTGTATGTGGTAGCATGTTTTGAGGGGGGTTGGGCTCATTAATATGTATATGTGCCTTTGGGGTGTGGGGGTGTGCCTTTGACCTCGTATGTGACCTGCCCAAAGTAAAGTGTATAAAAACTATGTGATGATAGAAAGCCTTGAAAGTTTACCACAATATCAACACTAATGATATACAAAATACAAATGATGACCCTTTTGTATTTTTATGTCACTGGACTGTGGAGACATAAAAACTAATTCATTTCAGTACATGTGTCATTACATTGTCGGTAAATGTTGACTATGTTAAAATCGTACATTAGCTGTACATTGGTGCATGCATGTTTTTGTACAAACAGATAAATCAAAACAAAAACAAAAACTCTTGAAGTAGAAAGGGATGTGCTCTTTGTTTGTAGATAGTGGAATATGAGGCAGAATTCCCCGTGACCCTGTGGGAACAAAATCAAACCCCAGTACCCCCTCTGAGAGAGGGATTGTGGTATGTGTCCTCTCCCCAAAGTCTCCTGCAGGGATTGGCTGCAGCAGTACACTCAGATGAATGCCGTCCAACCAGGAGGAGAATTCCACAAATGTGCCCTGAGGCTGAGTTTTCTTCTATGCAAAAGGGGGTTGGGGGGGTTGGGGGTCGCTGTATCTGAGAGAAGGCCAGATGTCCACTCTGCCATACCCTGACTGCCTCACTGCCCAGGCCTCTGTCCTGATCTAAACCTGAGACTGTGCATCTATTTCCTAGGCCTCTGTCCTCATCTAAACCTGAGGCTGTGCCTCTATTTCCTAGGCCTTTGTCCTGATCTAAACCTGAGACTGTGCCTCTATTTCCCAGGCCTCTGTCCTGATCTAAACCTGAGGCTGTGCCTCTATTTCCTAGGCCTGTGTCCTGATCTAAACCTGAGGCTGTGCCTCTACTTCCTAGGCATCTGTCCTGATCTAAACCTGAGACTGTGCCTCTATTTCCTAGGCCTTTGTCCTGATCTAAACCTGAGACTGTGCCTCTATTTCCTAGGCCTGTGTCCTGATCTAAACCTGAGGCTGTGCCTCTACTTCCCAGGCCCCTGACCTGATCTAAACCTGAGGCTGTGCCTCTATTTCCTAGGCCCCTGTCCTGATCTAAACCTGAGACTGTGCCTCTATTTCCCAGGCCTGTGTCCTGATCTAAACCTGAGACTGTGCCTCTATTTCTTAGGCATCTGTCCTGATCTAAACCTGAGACTGTGCCTCTATTTCCTAGGCCTGTGTCCTGATCTAAACCTGAGACTGTGCCTCTATTTCCTAGGCCTGTGTCCTGATCTAAACCTGAGACTGTGCCTCTATTTCCTAGGCCTCTGTCCTGATCTATGAGACTGTGCCTCTATTTCCTAGGCATCTGTCCTGATCTAAACCTGAGGCTGTGCCTCTATTTCTTAGGCATCTGTCCTGATGTAAACCTGAGACTGTGCCTCTATTTCTTAGGCATCTGTCCTGATCTAAACCTGAGGCTGTGCCTCTATTTCCTAGGCCTCTGTCCTGATCTAAACCTGAGACTGTGCCTCTATTTCCTAGGCCTCTGTCCTGATCTATGAGACTGTGCCTCTATTTCCTAGGCCTCTGTCCTGATCTAAACCTGAGACTGTGCCTCTATTTCCTAGGCCTGTGTCCTGATCTAAACCTGAGGCTGTGCCTCTATTTCCTAGGCCTCTGTCCTGATCTAAACCTGAGACTGTGCCTCTATTTCCTAGGCCTCTGTCCTGATCTAAACCTGAGGCTGTGCCTCTATTTCCTAGGCCTTTGTCCTGATCTAAACCTGAGGCTGTGCCTCTATTTCCTAGGCCTTTGTCCTGATCTAAACCTGAGGCTGTGCCTCTATTTCCTAGGCCTCTGTCCTGATCTAAACCTGAGGCTGTGCCTCTATTTCTTAGGCATCTGTCCTGATCTAAACCTGAGACTGTGCCTCTATTTCCTAGGCCTTTGTCCTCATCTAAACCTGAGGCTGTGCCTCTATTTCCCAGGCCTCTGTCCTGATCTAAACCTGACCTGATCTAAACCTGAGGCTGTGCCTCTATTTTTTAGGCCTGTGTCCTGATCTAAACCTGAGACTGTGCCTCTATTTCCCAGGCCTCTGTCCTGATCTAAACCTGAGGCTGTGCCTCTATTTCCTAGGCCTCTGTCCTGATCTAAACCTGAGACTGTGCCTCTATTTCCTAGGCCTTTGTCCTGATCTAAACCTGAGGCTGTGCCTCTATTTCCTAGGCCTTTGTCCTGATCTAAACCTGAGGCTGTGCCTCTATTTCCCAGGCCTCTGTCCTGATCTAAACCTGACCTGATCTAAACCTGAGGCTGTGCCTCTATTTTTTAGGCCTGTGTCCTGATCTAAACCTGAGACTGTGCCTCTATTTCCTAGGCCTCTGTCCTGATCTAAACCTGAGACTGTGCCTCTATTTCCTAGTCCTCTGTCCTCATCTAAACCTGAGACTGTGCCTCTATTTCCTAGGCCTGTGTCCTGATCTAAACCTGAGACTGTGCCTCTATTTCCTAGGCCTGTGTCCTGATCTAAACCTGAGACTGTGCCTCTATTTCCTAGGCCTGTGTCCTGGCTGCGCCTTCATCACCAAGGCTGGTCTTAACCCACTCCTGACCCTCCAAACACACTAAAGCCACTGTCCACCAATACAGCAAAGGAAAACATGAAAAACTGTGCATAAATTCAGTAAACCTAGACAAAATATTAATTTATATCTCTTTTTGCTTGGGGCAGGGGGCTACATTTTTCCCTGTATCTTAGAATCTGTTTTAAGCTGTAAAATGGGTGAAATCAAACAGCACAAGGACTCTTGTTAAATGAAAGGGCATTAGGTTCTGTAGAGCACTGTATGTCATGCCGTTACTTAAACACTGAAATGTTTTCTTTAATGTGGAGGTCACAGAATTTTGCTATATATTTTCATCATTATTGAACAAAAACCTTATTATAGTTTTCCCACAGATCTGTTTGCTTAAACAGATGTCTACCATATGATATCCTTCTCTGCTACTGATGTCAACAGATAAATAAGTACAGGTTTACCAAAATAACATTGGCCAGGAGGACTGTACATTTCACTTGTTTGGAGAGTGTTCAGTTCCAGACACAGACAGTGAACTTAAATTGTTGACTTACTTACATTACATATGATATTAGATCTTTTTCTTTACATTATTTACATAATTCAATAAGAAGACACTGTACGTGAGTTTTACAGAAACTGTACATGACAAAGACCATAATTTAATGACATCCCTGTTTATGCAGACGTTTCAGAAAGCACTAAAAGTCATGCAGCTGAAAATACATGGAGGTTTTCATTGGTAGGCAATATGGGGAAAGATATTCACAAAACATACATACTGCATGCAATGTATATCAGATTGTATGTCCTTTTGACTTTCCCATTCTTGCAGAGATAACATCAGAGGCATGTGCTTTATTCACTTCTGATTATGTTGGGAAATTGTGTGTCATGAAAGGGTGTTTTAGGCAGCTCCCTGATATCTTTTGCATTGATTGGACGTTGTGGACTTTGCTCTGGATTGTTGGAATGCCTACGTCAGAAGATTATGTCAGAGTGGTGCCTAAAGTATCATGCAAAGTACAAAGAGAGCCATGCATTGTACAAACGTACATGAATTACCTTCAGACAGTGCAGTGTGGGATGAAATTACACATGTACAATGGTACTGATATAAATTATCAGATTTTTCATGGTCACAAATCAGGAACATCCCTCCATAGCAAATCCAGTGTTGACTGATCACTGTGGCGGTTTACCAGTTATAACTCGACTACCACAGTCGGTTGGTAAAGGTCCGGAAGCTCAAGACAGTTAGAGTAAAACTGACCTGAAGTTTCCCTTTTCTGACTAGAGTGAAGCTAAGATGTGAGCATTTCACTTACCTTGTTGAAAATGACTAGTGTACTTAAGCTCTCTTCCTCTGTTTAAAAGCTGTCTTAAAATGAAATTTTCCACTGCTGTATGCAAGAATGGTTTCATTTATTCAATGGAAAAGCTCAACGGATATGTAAAATTGCAATGGAAGAATTCAGCATGTGAATTATGTGCTAATTTACGATATGGATGGAAAGTATACACAGGGGGCCAAAGTGACCACTGAAGACACATCAGTGTGGTTTGCCTCTGTGTCATCTTTTTGTTCCTTATTCACTGTTAAATACCATTGTTTAATTCTTTATCCAAAGACCTTACATAATCACTTACTCAGTTTCAAATACAGTTTTATAACACCATACAGTTTCATCATCACAGGTCAGCCAAAGTGTTGTAAACTAAAAAAAAAAAACAGCATATGCAGGCATTTAATTCATGCACTATGACCAATGTCAAAGCAAGCAGTTCAAAGAAAATAAAAGGTTAAAGGCGTTGATTTAAATCCGGCACATTCTCTGAAGCATTTAAAATTGGTTGATGACTACCACAGTCGAGTGATGTCAAAGCCTGACCGTAACCCTCACCCTGACCACAGCCCAAACGCACAGTCCCTCAGTAGTTAATCCCAGCACAGTCGAGTGATGTCAAAGCCTGACCGTAACCCTAACCCAAGGAGTGTGCGTTTGGATTATGTTCAGGGTTAAGGTTATGATACTGAAGGAGTGTGCGTTTGGGTTATGTTCAGGGTTAGGGTTATGATACTAAAGGAGTGTGCGTTTGGGTTATGATCAGGGTTAGGGATATGATACTGAAGGAGTGTGCGTTTGGGTTATGATCAGGGTTAGGGTTATGATACTGAAGGAGTGTGCGTTTGGGTTAGGGATTGGGTTAGGGTTATGATACTGAAGGAGTGTGCGTTTGGGTTATGTTCAGGGTTAGGGTTATGATACTGAAGGAGTGTGCGTTTGGGTTATGATCAGGGTTAGGGTTATGATACTGAAGGAGTGTGCGTTTGGGTTATGTTCAGGGTTAGGGTTATGATACTGAAGGAGTGTGCGTTTGGGTTATGATCAGGGTTAGGGTTATGATACTGAAGGAGTGTGCGTTTGGGTTAGGGTTTGGGTTAGGGTTATGATACTGAAGGAGTGTGCGTTTGGGTTATGTTCAGGGTTAGGGTTATGATACTGAAGGAGTGTGCGTTTGGGTTATGATCAGGGTTAGGGTTATGAAGGAGTGTGCATTTTGGTTAGGGATTGGGTTAGGGTTATGATACTGAAGGAGTGTGCGTTTGGGTTATGATCAGGGTTAGGGTTATGATACTGAAGGAGTGTGCGTTTGGGTTAGGGATTGGGTTAGGGTTATGATACTGAAGGAGTGTGCGTTTGGGTTATGATCAGGGTTAGGGTTATGATACTGAAGGAGTGTGCGTTTGGGTTAGGGATTGGGTTAGGGTTATGATACTGAAGGAGTGTGCGTTTGGGTTATGTTCAGGGTTAGGGTTATGATACTGAAGGAGTGTGCGTTTGGGTTATGTTCAGGGTTAGGGTTATGAAGGAGTGTGCATTTTGGTTAGGGATTGGGTTAGGGTTATGATACTGAAGGAGTGTGCGTTTGGGTTATGATCAGGGTTAGGGTTATCATACTGAAGGAGTGTGCGTTTGGGTTAGGGTTATGATACTGAAGGAGTGTGCGTTTGGGTTATGATCAGGGTTAGGGTTATCATACTGAAGGAGTGTGCGTTTGGGTTATGATCAGGGTTAGGGTTATCATACTGAGTGTGCGTTTGGGTTTGGGTTAGGGTTATGATACTGAAGGAGTGTGCGTTTGGGTTATGATCAGGGTTAGGGTTATCATACTGAAGGAGTGTGCGTTTGGGTTAGGGATAGGGTTAGGGTTATGATACTGAAGGAGTGTGCGTTTGGGTTATGATCAGGGTTAGGGTTATGATACTGAAGGAGTGTGCGTTTGGGTTATGTTCAGGGTTAGGGTTATGATACTGAAGGAGTGTGCGTTTGGGTTATGATCAGGGTTATGGTTATGATACTGAAGGAGTGTGCGTTTGGGTTATGATCAGGGTTAGGGTTATGATACTGAAGGAGTGTGCATTTGGGTTATGATCAGGGTTAGGGTTATGATACTGAAGGAGTGTGAATTTTGGTTAGGGATTGGGTTAGGGTTATGATACTGAAGGAGTGTACGTTTGGGTTAGGGTTATGATACTGAAGGAGTGTGCGTTTGGGTTATGTTCAGGGTTAGGGTTATGAAGGAGTGTGCATTTTGGTTAGGGATTGGGTTAGGGTTATGATACTGAAGGAGTGTGCGTTTGGGTTAGGGATTGGGTTAGGGTTATAATACTGAAGGAGTGTACGTTTGGGTTAGGGATTGGGTTAGGGTTATGATACTGGAGGAGTGTGCGTTTGGGTTAGGGATTGGGTTAGGGTTATAATACTGAAGGAGTGTACGTTTGGGTTAGGGATTGGGTTAGGGTTATGATACTGGAGGAGTGTGCGTTTGGGTTATGATCAGGGTTAGGGTTATGATACTGAAGGAGTGTGCGTTTGGGTTATGTTCAGGGTTAGGGTTATGATACTGAAGGAGTGTGCATTTGGGTTATGTTCAGGGTTAGGGTTATCATACTGAAGGAGTGTGCGTTTGGGTTATGGTTATGATACTGAAGGAGTGTGCGTTTGGGTTATGATCAGGGTTAGGGTTATGATACTGAAGGAGTGTGCATTTGGGTTATGATCAGGTTATGATACTGAAGGAGTGTGCGTTTGGGTTAGGGATTGGGTTAGGGTTATGATACTGAAGGAGTGTGCGTTTGGGTTATGATCAGGGTTAGGGATATGATACTGAAGGAGTGTGCGTTTGGGTTATGATCAGGGTTAGGGTTATGATACTGAAGGAGTGTGCATTTGGGTTAGGGATTGGGTTAAGGTTATGATACTGAAGGAGTGTGCGTTTGGGTTATGATCAGGGTTAGGGATATGATACTGAAGGAGTGTGCGTTTGGGTTATGATCAGGGTTAGGGTTATGATACTGAAGGAGTGTGCATTTGGGTTAGGGATTGGGTTAGGGTTATAATACTGAAGGAGTGTGCGTTTGGGTTAGGGATTGGGTTAGGGTTATGATACTGGAGGAGTGTGCGTTTGGGTTAGGGATTGGGTTAGGGTTATGATACTGGAGGAGTGTGCGTTTGGGTTATGTTCAGGGTTAGGGTTATAATACTGAAGGAGTGTACGTTTGGGTTAGGGAATGGGTTAGGGTTATGATACTGGAGGAGTGTGCGTTTGGGTTATGATCAGGGTTAGGGTTATGATACTGGAGGAGTGTGCGTTTGGGTTATGTTCAGGGTTAGGGTTATGATACTGAAGGAGTGTGCGTTTGGGTTATGATCAGGGTTAGGGTTATGAAGGAGTGTGCGTTTGGGTTAGGGTTATGATACTGAAGGAGTGTGCGTTTGGGTTATGATCAGGGTTAGGGTTATGATACTGAAGGAGTGTACGTTTGGGTTAGGGATTGGGTTAGGGTTATGATACTGGAGGAGTGTGCGTTTGGGTTATGATCAGGGTTAGGGTTATGATACTGGAGGAGTGTGCGTTTGGGTTAGGGATTGGGTTAGGGTTATGATACTGGAGGAGTGTGCATTTGGGTTATGTTCAGGGTTAGGGTTATCATACTGAAGGAGTGTGCGTTTGGGTTATGGTTATGATACTGAAGGAGTGTGCGTTTGGGTTATGATCAGGGTTAGGGTTATGATACTGAAGGAGTGTGCATTTGGGTTATGATCAGGTTATGATACTGAAGGAGTGTGCGTTTGGGTTAGGGATTGGGTTAGGGTTATAATACTGAAGGAGCGTGCATTTGGGTTAGGGATTGGGTTATGGTTATGATACTGAAGGAGTGTGCGTTTGGGTTAGGGTTTGGGTTAGGGTTACGGTCAGGCTTTGACATCACTCGACTGTGCTGGGATTAACTATTGAAGGAGTGTGCATTTGGGTTTGGGTTAGGGTTACGGTCAGGCTTTGACATCACTCAACTGTGCTGGGATTAACAGCCGAAGGAGTGAACATTTGGGTTAGGGATTTTTTTAACATGATGTTTTCAGCTGTTTTGGGACAGGTTTGGGAGATGTTCAGGGGACACTGGTGCGTGTTAACCTCCCCTTCATGGTATCATCTGGTGGCCATATGCTGAGCAGCTTCCCACAGTAGATTTCACTCTCCCCCTCCCATTTTTTGGTCCACACCCTCCAGATTTGATGCATTGGGTTGTGCATGTCATCCACTGGCATTCGCTAAGCTTTCATTTTATTTTCACTAACGAGGCATTCGTGTGTCCAGGCCTGGGGACACACCCTCAGTAAATCTGATTGTCATATTACCCGGGAATGTGCTGACTGGAGAGGGTCACACGCAGGTCTGTTTGCGCCTGCACTTTTACTGTCTCTTATACTACCCAAAGCCATGAAATATCACCACGCCTAGGGACAAATTTTAACCACCATGTGCTCTTTTCTGAACTTTGAGAGAATACACAAAAGGAAGCATTCAATTTTTATTTCTATTTATCATTACATTTTGTGCAGATCATTAATTTATGAAACAATGCTTTACCTACATATTTAATTCTTCATAGGAACAGGTGGAGTACATTGTGGCTGGCCTGAATCTGTACTCCAGTCTAGCTCCATCGCTCTTATGTCTACAGCACTACAGTTTGTGCAGATAGTGTATAAAGCATCTGTAAATGAAACAGAAGTGAGGATGGTAACACTCTACTTGAACTCTGTGCCTCGCACCTCTGTCATAAGCATGACATAACACCTGTCACAAGCTGTTATTACAGTGCACTGCAAATCTGCAGATCGCTGTTGTAACAGCTTGTGACAGGTGTTATTTCATAATGTATGAATTGATAACGTTAGGCCAAATGTCATGCCTGCACCTCACATTTTGCATGTCAATGTCAACAAGGGTCATAGAAAATATTGATGCATGCATTATGATCGTGACAGTGTTTTTTTATCCTTGATTGTTTCCTCTTTTTCATAACCCAAACTCAATTAAACTCTTTCATCTCCTGCTCGCGACTACTCCTTTCCACACTGTAGATGCACCAACTACATCCTGCCCATGTAGCCGGAGAAACAGGAGATTATCATATTCTAGTTTGTGTCCAGTCTGACCCGCTGTGACTGCAGGAGAGCAATGAGATCAGTGGAAATGTGGTATGAGATCAGTGCTATGAGATCAGTGGAAGTGCAGTGAGATCAGTGGAAGTGCAGTGAGATCAGTGGAAGTGCTGTATGATCAGTGGAAGTGCAATGAGATCAGTGGAAGTGCAGTGAGATCAGTGGAAGTGCAGTGAGATCAGTGGAAATGTGCTATGAGATCAGTGGAAGTGTAGTGAAATCAGTGGAAGTGCTGTATGATCAGTGGAAGTGCAATGAGATCAGTGGAAGTGTAGTGAGATCAGTGGAAGTGCAGTGAGATCAGTGGAAGTACAGTGAGATCAGTGGAAGTGCAGTGAGATCAGTGGAAATGTGCTATGAGATCAGTGGAAGTGCAGTGAGATCAGTGGAAGTGCTGTGTGATCAGTGGAAGTGCAATGAGATCAGTGGAAGTGCAGTGAGATCAGTGGAAGTGCAGTGAGATCAGTGGAAGTGCAGTGAGATCAGTGGAAGTGCAGTGAGATCAGTGGAAGTGTAGTGAGATCAGTGGAAGTGTAGTGAGATCAGTGGAAGTGCAGTGAGATCAGTGGAAGTGCAGTGAGATCAGTGGAAGTGCAGTGAGATCAGTGGAAGTGCTGTGTGATCAGTGGAAGTGCAATGAGATCAGTGGAAGTGTAGTGAGATCAGTGGAAGTGCTGTGAGATCAGTGGAAGTACAGTGAGATCAGTGGAAGTGCAGTGAGATCAGTGGAAATGTGCTATGAGATCAGTGGAAGTGCAGTGAGATCAGTGGAAGTGCTGTATGATCAGTGGAAGTGCAATGAGATCAGTGGAAGTGCAGTGAGATCAGTGGAAGTGCAGTGAGATCAGTGGAAATGTGCTATGAGATCAGTGGAAGTGCAGTGAGATCAGTGGAAGTACAGTGAGATCAGTGGAAGTGCAATGAGATCAGTGGAAGTGTAGTGAGATCAGTGGAAGTGCAGTGAGATCAGTGGAAGTACAGTGAGATCAGTGGAAGTGCAGTGAGATCAGTGGAAGTGCAGTGAGATCAGTGGAAGTGTAGTGAGATCAGTGGAAGTGCAGTGAGATCAGTGGAAGTACAGTGAGATCAGTGGAAGTGCTGTATGATCAGTGGAAGTGCAATGAGATCAGTGGAAGTGTAGTGAGATCAGTGGAAGTGCAGTGAGATCAGTGGAAGTGCTGTGAGATCAGTGGAAGTGATGGCAATACCTGGCAATGGCAGGCCCGAGATTCAGACAGCCAGTCACAGGGCTCAGGCTTCTGCCTACAGAATGAGCATCTTAATGACAGTTATGAGTATCTCTGAATTACACTACAGCAGAGACTCTAGCCTGGCCCTTGAGGCCAGCAGTACTGCTGTTTTTTTTATTTAACTGATACCTGATTAATTACTACAACTGATTGGGTTAGGCAGGTTACAGGGAGGGGCTGTTGTTGGGATATAGAGGATACAGTGAGACACTTGTTGGGATAGATAGGTTACAGGGAGGCGTTGTGGTTGCCGGGTTACTGGGGTGGGCCTCCACTGCCTTTGTGAAGAGGTAAAGGTCAGTGGCGGAGCAGAGCTTGAAGAGGCTGGCGTCGGATAAACGTTCGGCTCTCCCCCCGTTGCCATCCCGCCCGCCTGCCCGCCCCCGGATTACGAAGGGCAGGTATACGGCTCTTCATAGCCTGCCAATTAACACCCTCAGCTGCAGCCTCAACACAGGAAGCCTCATAAAGACTCGCCCCATGGTGTAAGCCACACACTTCCAAGTGTTTTATCCCCGGCCCAGCTCCACACAGCTGTTAAACTGGCAGATTTTTAAGCAGCGCTGACGGGGACCCAGGAGTTCATAAAGATTTTCTCAGCAGTGCTTCCTGAGGAGATATGGAGAGAGAGCGATCAATGTGCCAGACCTTGCGTCGAAACAGCAGATAGCACCCCCAACCCCCTCCCTCTCCCCCCTCCCTCTCCTTTCTGTGTGAAGAACCACTGATTACAATGGTGAGCTAGCAAACAACGGGGCTGGAGCAGCCTGCTGCGTACTTGGAAGTTGGTATAACTTCATCATCCAATCCTCCTCTCTCCCCTGCCTGCCACATACCAACTGCTGGCATTTCAACAGCTTTGATACATATTTTAAAGGGTGCAGCGCATCAGAACTGACCTAATCTTAGTTAAAAGGCAAAGCACTGTACACAGATTTTTAGTGCTTTGGCCTACTGACTTCTGGCCCAAATCACAAGAAAAGAGGGACACCCAAGCCGTTCATGAAATTGTCATTAAAGTTTAATCAAGAGCAGCCATAAACGTATTTCCATATGTACTACATACATGAAGTGGTACAGGTGTGCTTTGTTTAGCTGCATATATTTAGAAATAGTCAGAACATATTTTCAGGATAGTGATGACTCAATGAAGTTTTAGAACTGAGCGATAAGAATGACTGAAGAAGTACAGCTGAATGAACTGGCATGCAGGTAAAGCAGAACCAGTGCAGATGTTCGGTTATGCTGAAAAGTATTAACAGAGAGCGTAAAGCAACTGATGAACACCACGTCTTTATTTTCCTATACTCAACACTTACCTGTATATTAGAAAATAATAATTAGGAATTTAAATTATACTATTACATTTATCAAGCTATACATTTAAATAGTGATGCAACTGCAAATACAAGCTGTTACTGTGACAGTTTACTGTTTTATTTTATTGGATTAATTAATAAAGGATTTTTTACTCCACTTGATCCTTAACTGATCCTCAAAATTTTACAATATAAGGTAAAATTTTATATTAAACTGTCAGACAGAATCAGGATTTCATAAGCTTGAAATTTATTCTGTTTTGTTAATTGTAACTTTTATTTTTGAGCATTGCATAGAGCATTGTATATTGTAGTGTACTAACTGAAATCTGTGGTTCCTAAACTTGTAAAAATGTAGATTTTTGTGCCATCCAATCTAATCATCCTGTTCTTAAGATGTGTTTCATGATATTATTATTATTAACTTATAGTTAGATGCAAAACAGGTTTGGATTGTTGCCATTTTCAAAGTGGAGGAACTTTTCTGTTTTAGTTTGAGTTACCAGGTTTCCGCACCATCAGCAAATAGAACCCCTCTCCTTTCACCTGTCAGTCTGTAATTCACTCTATTGAAATGTGTTCTCTAATGGGATAATTAACCATACACCACATAACATTAAACAAATTATTATTTAGTTTTTGTTTTTAAAAGACTGGATGTCAAAGTTGGGATATTTATTTTTTCAGGAGATACATAGCTATTTTTGACATAATAAGACCTTAAAAGGCAGGATGAGGAATGAAGGAAGGATTTTCTCCCCAACAGCTTTTTCCCTTGTGAACTCATCCTTGGGTCATTTCCGGAGCAATTTTATCAAATGTTGGGAAAAACCTTGGTCTTCCGTGTGGCGAGAAAGACAAATATTCCAGGACTCTTCTGGGTTTGGGTTGCCGTGTGTGTCCCTGACGACTATGCCATGAGTCTTCCCTGGACCCACCAGTGATGGGAAGCACTTAAATCACTTTTCATATCTTGCGATGTCAAATAGCTTCATCATTTTACAATGAACCTTTTTTTTATTTTGAGTAATGACTCGACTATCGGCTCCCTGAATTGCTGTCTGTTCTCCCAGGCCTCCATAAAAAATACAATTTTATTTGCTTGTTTGCAGTCTAGAGCCATACCAGGTCTACACTGCACCACCTATGTTCAATGTAAAGTCTCCACTCTACTAGTTATTTTATAACTAGTGCTCACTTATATTGGGTTGCGCAGAACAAAATTATAACTCAAACTTATCATGAAATGAATAGCACCTTCTCTATGAGCACATAACTGCTCATTTCAAAAGACTGGAACAAGATCAATATATCTGTTGGATATTTCAGACTGAACAAGAGAAAGTGTGTTTTCAGTAATTGTAGCGAAGAGCTCTGAACCAAACACAGGCCTGGATGGTCGCAGTATCTGCTGGTAAGGCACCATTCACCTCCAAATAATCCCATCGTCTTCTTACCCATTTCACTGTCTAGCCAGCTGTCTATCATTTTTCAATTCATGGCCAAAATGTAGATGGTTAATACAGAGTTTAGTCAAAAAGTAACTTGGCTAGCTGAATTAAGCAACTCAAGCACACAACTGGTTGGCTCAATTTGCTTCTTTGGTGATGATCCCCAACTCCAGGTTTTGTTGCCCTTGTGACATTACATAATACTGGGTTAATTTCCAAAGTCTGTCAACTCTTATTCAATTAAGACTTCAAAAGGTACAAACATTTTTTTTTAATTTTCCAAAATGTGTATGTATATTTAGTCTGACTGGACATATAGGGATATGTCAGACATTATCATAATGTTTGTGAATACGTGTCTACATTAATTCCAAGGGCCCACGGGTGTTGTTTGGAAAAGGAAGCAAAAATAGCCATGCCAAGGAAGCATGCCATCAGTGTGAGAGAAACACCATGATCAATTCCCCAATTCTCCACTACAGCAGTATAATCTGCATAGGTGGCCAGGTTTCACATGCTAAAGGTCTTGATTATAATCTTGTTGAAAATGTATTTTTTCTTCAGGTTATTAACAATGATAGATATTCATCCTTATTGCAAATCTATTTTCCTTTTGTTTTAGTGACGAGAAGGACACAAGGTTATTGAACTTCCATGGCTTGTGTTTTTGTAAAGTCAAGCAGATTCGTTGATATCCATCTGCAAAATTTATTGCGAGTCTATTGAGATATGCATCAGATCATTTCCTCATTCTCCACAAACCCTCTGACATTAGCGGCTTTTCTATCATGGTGGAAAAAATAAATCTCTCCCATCAGCCGGAATGAACCTCTGCGATATGTGTCAAACAAAGTGAGTGAATTTCACTCACTGCAGAAGAGATAAAAGCGGGAGAACAGAGATGACCACATGCTGGACAGTATTGGTGGCAGATGTCTAGCAGATCACAATAAAACGTGATGGCATTTCCTCGAGATGGGGGGATATATATTTTTAAACTTTGATGAGAACATGATTTGCCACAGAAATATGCTTTGTTCGTATGTTTCATATGGCCTCAATAACAAAACTCAAATATAGAGCCGAGCAACAGATTTCCTCTTCTCTTGGCACTCTCATATTTTAAAAACCCTGCAGTAATATCCCTCTCCTTGTGAAATATTCTTCAATTCTTCATCTCATGCTGTTATACACATTTTCAACTGTTTCTAGTGGGATATGACAATGACACCCTTCTTAAAGACGGAAGGCCTGTTTGAGAGACGAAGGTAGTAATCTGCTCGAGGTTTCAAAACATAAAGGTTCATGATTTTTGGATCTGCTGATTGTGGAGGCCATCCTGGTGTTCACAAAACCACTCTTCAATCAATTTGGCAGCGTTTATGATGGCATTACCATCTTGGAATATGGGAACATCTTGAGGTGACAATGTTTGCACAACAGGGTATTGTATTCCTTGCATGTGATTCTACCACGCACAGAAATAAATGGAAGCAGTGCTCCATGAGTTGGCTTCCCATGCTGTGCCATAACAAACCCACCACCACCTTTAACAGGCAATGTGCATTGAAGGCCTCCAGTGGCTTTCTTTCAGCATAACTCCATCCAGATGTAGGATAAAGAGTTAAAGATCTCTTCACCGTTCACCATTCAGAAGTCCAGGTGTTCTGCCCTTAACACCAGTTTATGCACTGTTTTGCACTGGCTGTGGTTACAGACCACAAATGGCAGCTCTACCACAATGATCAACTTTGTGAAGCTTCCAATCCACAGCTTTGTCTTTGAATAATGACTTGTCACCACCGTTCTTCATTCCTAATAGTTTTGTTTTGTTTTTTTTTTTACCATATGCTGTCATGAATTTCAGCACTGTCCCCCCTGAAACACAAAATAATTTTATGTGACTTGATGCACCTAAAATTTAGACAAAATCTGTCAGATGTATCATGTTGCTTTAGATACTTGTACACTGCAGTACTGATTTAAAAACCTTTTGTAGCAGAAACAGTGAATAGTGAATTGACATTAATAAGCATACATTATTTTATTCCTTTTTAGTTGCATTTTTGTCAATTCCAAATATGAGTCATATCCCATACTAATGCACATTGTGTGTGTCAAACATGACTGTTTAATAATCACACAAGTGACATCATCAGTGGCTGAGCAATTTCTTTCTGGCGCCATTGATTATGTTGCTTTTGGAATATAGCAAAGAACAAACAAGTAATTGCATTCTTAAATAAATAAACAAATAAATAAATAAATAAACCCTTACACACACTCTTTCTTTCTCTTTCCCTCCCTCTCTCTATCTCAAGCACAGCACACACTGCAGAGACGTGCAGTTTCTGCACATATTTTCTAATGACACTGTGCAGAGAATAAGTGAAGGAAGCTGTGGAGTTTCCAGCTGGGATCCAATTAACAGAAATTAACAGAAAGCACATCTTTATATCAATGTGGCTGACTGTTGGAAGGATAGTGTTGCTGTTTTTGGTGTATCATTTTAGTCAATTCAATAAAGAAACTACAATGACTTCAAAGAACCCTGCTACAAAATGAAACAATGTTACTGATTAAAGAAAAGCATTAAAAAGATATAAATATATATTGCTTGAGATAACACAAAGCCAAAATAAAAACTTTTCCCTGGTTTTAACGTATTCCCTGATATGGACCAGCCTACTGAAGTTTTAGCCCCACCCCCTTGTATGTGTGTCCTTCATAATGCCCACAGTAACTCGCTGCTCCATTTTACCCTGCAAAACAACAGCTGATCTGCACGGAATCGCACTGGCGAACTGGACGACTCTCATAGCTGACGCAGGCAGGGCCACATGTGGCCCACCAACCAGAGGAGAGGCCATTGTGATGCGGTGCGAGGTGTGGAATATCCCGCTCTCCCTCTCTAGGTGACACCATGGCCAAGTATGAGTCACTCTGTGGGACTCTTAACCGGAGCCAGAAAAGGCACATAAGTGTTTTGAAATGTTGGTATCAATAACGCCATTGCAATTTCAAAAATGTATTTAATTTACTCTGAAACACACTTTGACACAGCTGTGGCATATGTATTTGTCATGTTAGACACAGGATTCTGTTTATGTAATGCAAATAAAGTCAGACATGCTACTTTGTATACAGTGAAATTGATCGACCATGGGTCAAATATGTATTTGAAATACTTTGTACCACTGCTGCAGATTATTTTAATTTTCAGTAAAATATGTTCATAACTGAAATGTACATACACAAGAAGAACTGTGTTCTGAGTGTTGGTGAGAGTGGATGTGTATTTTAAAATGTTCTGCAATATGTAGCACTAGTAGTGGTATCTAAAAGTGTTAAAATATTTGAAAAAAATGTATGACTGCGGTCTAAATTTAAGAGAAGATTCCTTTCTAATTTCTCTTCAACATTTATGAGCAAGTATTTTTTTATATTTATGGCAATGAGATTTAATCATGTAACAGTACAATTGCTTCCAAAATGTTTGTGGGGGGAAAAAATTCTGACTAGGAATGAGACGAGCTGAGATAAACAGAACAGGAGATTTGACCAAAGGTCTTTTTTAAAAGTCCATATGCATGTGTGAAATCTTGTTGAATCTGGTGCAGCAAGTGAAAAGGGATTTTTATTTGATACAGGGATGTCACACAGGGATAGGTATAGGACCTGCTGGCCTGGGTCATGCAGTAGGCCAGGTGGAATATCTCTCCAACAGATGTAGCTGTGTATAGGTGCTACGCTGTGACAGCTGTCAGTATCAAATGTGAAAGTGATAAGTGCAAAAAAAGGAAAATAAATATATTTTAAAAATCCAAGGTATGTAGTGTAAAATGAAAAGCTAAATTGTTGGCTTGAGTCTAGATTGATTTAGTTTAATTGTGCATTAAATTGCATATTATACTAGGCTTTTTAAAAGTGTGAATCCTAACAGAATACCTATCACAATACTTCAGTACTCTTGAAGAAGCAGATATGAAGGAGAAGAAAAGATTTTAAACAGGCAAAATATTTAAACAAATAGGTGTGTATGTATGTGTGTGAGGGAGAAAGACTGTGTGTGTGTTTGTTTGATCCTATATAAGATTATATGTGTGTATGCAAGAGAAAACAATTTTGTATATCTGTGTGGGTGAGTTTATGTGTATGTGTGTGTGTGAAATATTTTGTGTGAGAGCATGTGTATGCTTGAATAAAGGTATGTTTTTGTGTTTGTGTGAGTCAAAGATTTTGTGTGCGTTTGTGTAAAAGTATACTGTATATATGGCTATGTAAATCTTCCTGATTCCTTGAGTCCCTCCGAACCCCTGAAACTATGAATACGCCTGACAGTGTGGGAACTGGTCTTCTAAGTAGCTGGGCCATGGTGAGCCAGCGAGACGGGCCCCACGGCCTGGTGGTGGCCGGAGGAGGATTCGCTGATTTGATATCACCTTCTGCTGCACACATGTGTACGGAGCATGGCTAAACGGACAGCCTCTCTCTCTCTCTCTCCCTCTCTCTCTCGGCCCCAGCTGTGCACTGACACTTCAGATGCCTGTACTTCCCTTTGTATGGCGCACTGGAATTATCCCAAAACCACAATGGCAGCACATCAGAAAAAAAAAAAACAAGAGGAAAGTCCGATTCTATTATCTGTCACAGTGGAAATTGTCCTGAAGGGAACGATTCTCCAAACTAGATGCCTGGTCTCCATTAACGATGCACAGGACAATAGTAGCGCAGAAGAAGGGCCAAACCAAGGCCAGACTCTCACTGATGAGTGCCCTCAGTAACAACAAAGAGCATCCTCCACTTCACCCATACGACACAGCAACACTAATTACACTCACACTTATCATTCTGCTTCATCTCATTGCTCATTTTTCTCAGCTGTATACATGAGACTTCTCATACTGCATGTTTAATATTTTTCTTTCATACTAGCTTCTTCAGCATTTAAAACCATCTTGGAATCGTATAATTACAGGGTAGAAATTGGCTACTATAAATACACATCGTTACAGCCCTCCTGGTGAACACGATCCACAGGCGTAATAAGGAAGGAGGCGTATTTAGCTCTCAGCGCACTGGAGGAGCACCATAAGGGTCGCTAAAAATAGTGAGGAGGAGGCTTCTGTGAAAACTGCTATGTGGAATTGCACAACATTTATAAAAGGCCATCAGAAAGACTCCATTCTTCCCAACGCTGTATTCACCCTGATGTTAATGTTGACAGTAAGGCAGGGAGAGTGCTGTCTTTGGCGTGCCGGTGACCTGGTGGTCTGATGGCAAGTTCGGCTCATGCCAGAACATGAAACATAATACTGAGCCAGCTATACCCACCTGGCTGAATTTTGCTTTTTGTAGGATAATGTTTCATTTACAGATTACGTTTTATGGGAATTATCATAATGTTTGTATTTTTTTTTTTCATAAAAATGTCTGTGTGCGATAAATTACGGAATGAATTTGCATTAGATTCCCATGATTTGCCATCAACATCAATCTTAAAAGACATTTTGTTGAGAAACCAATTTCAACATTTTTTGAACTAGACTGTGGCCTATTTCCTTGCACAGAACTTCCTGTCTAGATGTAACATTATTTAAATGTCTATACTATTTTGATTTAACAACCAAAGAATACCACTTTTTGTATTGTAACCAATCTACATACTCTGTGTTTTCTGTGTATAGGAGTCTCTATAAACACTCATACACAAATACGCTCATTTCATAGATGAGTAAGGAAGTGTTCATGTCTTACTGCTATTTGTGTGAGAGCCATGACCCCCTTACAGAGAGCTCTCTCTAGCAGGTCTCAGAGCCACCCAGCCCTCCGGTTAAGAAAAGACTGTGACCCAAGCACCCATCCTATTCAGACCATTGTGTTGTGAAACAAGCAACAGAAAAAAAACTCTCTAATGAACATGATGTAAAGCAACAGCAAAAAACTCTCAAATGAGCATGATGTAAAGCAACAGTGGGTGTATGACTACTGGACTTCCCAGCCTCCCTGTTCCCAGCTGGGTGGAACTATTGTGTTGGTATTCAACCAACTGCACTCATGAAACTAGATAAATGGATTAGCAGTTAAGAGATACCAGCGGCATTTTCAAAAGGAACAGAGTATTTTAGAAAAAAAGGGGGTGTTGGGGGGGGGGGGGGGGGCGTATTTGGGTATTAGGGCAGAGGGTGTGTGAAATAGCCTGCCTCGGCCAGAAAGACAGTGACAAACTTTCCTCCGTAGTCACCTCACTCTCTTCACAATTCAACTTGAAAATAAATGGATTGCTACATTGTGAAGGCGCTGTAAGCAGCATGGAGTGAGACAACACTTGTCCAGCAGCTAAGGGACACCACATTGCGTGGGACCAATAACCCAGGACAAAAAAATATAATTATCAGAGGGCCAACAAAAATTCCACGTTTGCAAAGTATACAGTGATCAATAAACTTCAAAAATACTGACTGCACTCTTTTTTTGCTGTAGGTTAAAACAGTCCCAAACCCAACTATGTAGATTGCTTGTCTTTATTCTGAACCGAATTTCACGTTGGACTTCTGCAATGTTAACCTGTATTAGGCTATTCAAAGTAACTGAATTTGAGACGAAGAATAGATGATATTTAGAGCAATAATGTTCAATAATGCGAATTCGTGCCATAATCTATTTATGCCGTTTTTTATGGATCTGAAGAGTTCCTTTTATTTTCAAGTGACGCCAATAACAATATATTTCCCATTCCCACAATTTTATTTGCGGATACAACGCCGTGTCACATGCGTTTTTCCCTAAACATGACTAAACAGTGTCACTGACTTTACTAACAATAATAATTATTATTATTATTATTTCGTTTTCTTCTTTCCATCATTTTCTTCAATTATTACCTTTATATTTAGGATCTTCATTCAATTCCTGTTCTTTTTGTATCATTTGCTTCACGTTCCTTTTATTCCTTTTTGTCGGTGCCTCTTTTCCTTCGCTGTATCGCCCCGAGGCAGTGTGAGAAAATTGCTGGAAGTGACAGCCTAATTATAGGTTCCCATTCTGTTTATTACTCATTAGACAATTCACTGTACATCCACTGCTAAATGAATAATTTTGTATATATTAGGAATTCACTATATTATGGCCTCCAGCTAAAGCCTCTACTAACCTCACGCTGGTTGGCTACAAAGGAAATAAATGGGACACCAGGAGGTTATTTAATTTCGACCACAAATGCTCATGAGAAGATACGATTTTTTAAATAGAGTGTGTGTGTGTGAGAGAGTCTGTGTGTGGTGGTGGTGGGGGGGGGGGGGGGGGGGGGCGTTGAACCGGCACACCTGCCTCCATTCTGGGCAAGCGGGGCCCTTTGTCCCTCAATATATTTCAGAAGTGAGCGGAGGTTGTTTCTATATTAGTATTAGTATTCGGGCACCAGTTGTTTAAATATGGGTCTGTTTAACATTTTAATGTCGGGCCATGGCTACGGGGGCTTTCGCTTTTATCCTTTAGAGTCATTTACAAGGGCAAGTGAAACTTTATAGTGCGTGGTTCGTAGACTGTAGAAATGCGCTTATCCAATACGTGTACTACATTCATCAGCGTCAGAAAATTATTGCCCGAGTGGGGATAATATATATATATATAAAACTTCTTTTATTTTAGTGTTGCTTTAAAATATCATTTGATTGCCCACTACGGCAAAAGCTCGAGTTTCCGTAACTAGTGAGTATACATTTCAGTATGTAACTGTATTTTCTTTAACGTTGTAAACGAATTGTCCAATATATCGGCCACATAAATAAAAATTGAATTATAAATATTTACCATCTCGTACAAACCTACTCACACTACTCAAAAAATTAGGCACCAATCTCATAGTCGTTCAGGTTTTTGGAATCCCCATATATCTGGAATACGGTATTTCTACACAAAAACCCCGTCACAAAAATATCACATTTTGATATTTTTGTCTTTTTGGGTTGTACTCCTCGGCTGACAAATTGACATCTTTTTCATGCTGATTTAGTGAAAATATTCTTCGTGGTTATACTAAATTATAACCACAACATATTTTTAAAGAAATGAATGCATCAATCTTATGTAACTGTATAATCAAATGTATAATTACTAATGTAACACACGTATGTCAATAGCAGCGCTGGTAAAATAAGAATTTAAGTGCAGCGCTTTAGTATGAATTAGTTAGTCATCAACTGTCAAGCATGGTGCTGCAGCGCGATGTGAAAAAGAACGGCCGTATTATTTAACCAACCTCACGATTTCTACAGAATTCTACAGTGTTTCATTAGTGAAGTTTGTTTTCATTAGTTTATCCAATTTTACTTCGGTTGATTCTACATAAATCAATTTACACATTTAAACATTTACTGTGACATTTGTATTGTAGTCTTGTTTTGTAAATTAGACCCTTTTTTAATGAGTCGATATGGAACGGTATTGTTTTAGTATTGGTTGATGTTTCTGGTGGGCACACTTTTTTTATAGGCTTTCTCTTGTTTTGAGAAGCGCCTGTATAACTATCTCAACACAGAAATCTTTAGACAGAGGTATTCAATTGTGGCGTGTTTTAAACACGCACATGCAACAACACAGACCTAGTTATCTTTGCGCAAGAAATCCAGTATCTCACAAAACCTAATGCCTTTGGTTTTTAAAGCTTATTCAAAGCAGTTTACATATTAGCAATCACACCCATATTCTAGGTTTAAAAACACAATTCGGATACGTTTTTTTCAATACGTTGTTTGTGAAATTAAGCTGTCTGAAATCTTTTGAAAGTAACCGTTAAAAGAAGTAATTGTTTCAGTTGCAGGTTTAACTGAAAATTAAACTGGTTTACAATAGACTGAACAAAAAAGATAATTTGCAAACATTGGCCCATAGAGGTCGCTGTGATCCTGCCTTTTAAAGGAAACCTACGTGCCATTGACTTTATCATATAAGTCATATTATACCTGAATAATCAAATTTAATTGGAAATAAATTTAAATGTTAACTACACTTAGCACAGTAAAAAAACGTTCCACTTATTTTATCTAAAGCATATCTGCGTCGCATTTAACTATAAAAACTGGGTGATTAACATGGACCTGCATATAGCATTCAACATTCTCTTCCTCATATTAATCTCCACTCATTCAAACGACGCCAAAATATGTACTGCCAAATGAAATTCACATACTTATTTTTTGCTCTGGAGTACTGTCAATACTTACTGATTTTGTATTTTACCTGTAGTAGCAGTTCAGTGCGTGATGTAAATAACCTTACAGTCATGTACTGTAGAAGTGAAAGACTAAAACCATATTTGTCAATTACCGATAGCTCTACTTCTATATTAGTAAACAGTTCCGTGTTTACTATCGCCAAATAACTGCGTTACATCAGCAAGTATGCATAAAATTATTATTACCATTATTATTATTATTATTATTATTATTGAAGATGATCGATCGTATAAATACGAATAATTGTAATGTAATTTGAAGCAGGTTCATTAGTTAGCTTTATGGTAGCGGTCAAAACCACATTCCGTATTCCGGAAAACCGCTGTTAAAAGCTTTAAACAATAATACAATATGACCGCTCACAATTCACAATTAATATTTCATTGTAAAGGCGAGTTTTGTTATAGTTAAAGCATTTGATTTGGTTTGGACGGGGCGTTCCCACATTATTTCTTCATGACTTTCCCAGCTGCTTCTGTCCATTTCCCATCACTAACAGCCATCTGGCAACTTATCAGCACCTCAATGCGCCCAAAGCAGCACCGTTTAACAGAGTCAAGTTGAATAAAATTAAATCACAGAACTCTTTACAATGTCTTACGATCAGTAGATCCACATTCCTTCAATGGACTCATTTTAAAACACCAACTGAATTTTACAAGGTGCAAGTCCCTACCCAGTTTAAAAAATAAATGTAAATATTTCAGATGACATTCACGAAAATAAAATTTATCTCACATTTACCCCAAAATGCCACAATCCTATTCAAAACATGTACTACGAAATTTAAATGCAACTACAGGCTACATCAAGGAAAACGTTTTCACACACAACTGTTAACACATATACAATAAATAAATAAATAAATAATAACAATATTAAATAATAAAACCATTTTCGTACTGCTAAATGACAAACCAATTAAAGTCAGGAATCTATAATTTCATTTAGTTTATTAGACAAAATATATGATTTAGACAAAATCCGTCGAGGCCTATTTACAATTTTAGATCACTGAATTTACAGAAAGAAAAACACAAACACAGGAAAGACAAAATACCAAATGTCCCGGGGGAAAATGGAAGGAACGGTGTGATAATGTACAGCAGTCAGGGAAATCAGTCCACAGCTTTTATCAAATTGCGTCAGTTGTTTTGTAATCGACTGAATGCTACAGTGAACAAAGTTAATTTTCAAATGGTCCTTTTCATTAGTAAGTTCAGTCCCCCTTTTCCCCCCAGACAAAATTTCTTGATCAGGCTGAAGACAGAGCCGTAAGAACTCGCTGCGTTGCTTGCTGATTCCTGGGACTGTAGAACAGAGAGTAAATAGTTAAAATTTAAGAAGCTGAACGTTCAGCATGTATCTAAAAATGAGCACGTCTTTTCCAAAAATAACAGGCAAGTAGTCGCAGAAACTCGTTTAAATTTCTGTTTCCTTCAAATGCAACTTATTCAATTGTTATAACTCTCCTGATTAATACATGTATATGCTGACCACAAAATAGTTCTGCTCTATATGGTTAAACATGCTTGTACTATCAGTTCATACTACTCATGTGATTGTTCTTGACAAAAAAACAGAAACAAAAAAAACTTAAAATAGTCCACATTTACAATACTGTCAGTTCAAGCACGAGTATCACCAACGCCACCGCCATAATAATAATAATAATAATAATAATAATAATAATAATAACAACAATATCTGAAAACCGCAGCAGTCCAAAGAGGAAAAACACTTTCAGCTAGACTGGTCCCCTGGGTTTTTTTGTCCTCTGGGTCTTTAATTCGGCAAGCACACTGCACAGGCCCCGGTTTACTCGGTGACTGGATAAGTAGATACTCTCCAGGGGGAAGAAATTAGGGAGGGACCCAGGGAGGAGGAGAGGGGAGGGGGCTATTTAAGGCCTTCGGTCACAAAAAAAAGAAAGGTTCCCGATGAAAAAGTAGTAAACAGTAGCCTATCTTGGCAACTTTTGTTCTGGAATAAATCATTAATGTGACTTTTGCCATCCTTACAGGACTCGCAGTGGTGTCAGTAAGCGATACTTTAACGGAAACATGCTAACTGAAACATGCAAGGTTAATCACTGCGCACTGCGCACTGCCCAAGCCTGAGTTTGCCTTTGTCACGCCTTAATAATATGCTAAAAAAGCCGTTTTGAAATGTATGAAAATGCTAAGTATACGGCCCGAGTACCACTCCGCTTTTAAAATGAAAATACACACGGTCATGGAAAAGAAGTCCAACGTAATGAAAATCAATTTACCTGTCATGAACGGGCCGAAATGATGACTGTAAGGGCTGTGGCGGAGATTCGCTCCTTTGGACGTGTTCTCGCTCTAAAATGAATAAATACAAAGAATGATAGATAAATAAATAATAACAAACTGCTCATAAAATAAATGATGTCATGAATAACAATAAACGCTGACATTAAATCTGATATATTAAAAAAATCATCTTTTTGTAAATCTTATTTTTTTTTATTTTTTTTTTTTTACTGTTCATGCATGTTTATGCGAACGTGTGTTTTTACAGATAAAACAAATTGGTGCAAAAATGGATGAATAATCTCTCTGGTGTCCTCATACTGAGATTTCCACTGTAACCGTTTTATCACAGTTATAAGTTTTGAATACCTATATGTTTCGGACTTAGTTCCTCTGAAGGTTTCTCGCTGCCGAGTGCTGATACAGACGACACAACCACCGAGGTGGGCTGCTGAAGCGTGTGCAGGTGATGGTTGTGGTGATGCTGGTTTACTCCCAGAAAAGATCTCACGTTCAATAGGGAATTTTGGCCGAGGAAAGCGCCATTTGTCCAGTTGTGGAACTTTCCAATCTGGCAGGTGTACAGTCCGTGGCTTGGAAGAAAGGCTGGGTGCTGGATCTGGGGTGAGGTGTGACTGGCGGGGGCAGAGGGCGACGAGGGCTTCTGAGAGCTATCGGGACTAGTTGCAGTCTCTGCTAAAGACCAGATTTTGGGTTTATTGTTTACTGGCAGTTGGAAACCACCCTGTCCGCTAGGAGACAGTACTCTCGTGTTGTTGTTGCTGTCAGACGGGTCTTTGCCAATAGAAATAACGTTGTTTGACTTGTCAAAAGCATCATGTGCTTGAAGAGCCAACGCGCGTCTTTTTTCCATATTTTCCAGCTCCCCCCGGTCCCTGCTCTCGGATTTTTCCTCGTCATCCTCGTTGCTCTGATCTCCATCGTTATCATCAATCTTGTCAATATCTATGCTCTCCAAGTCAATTTCTTCCTCGTCTTCATTTTTCTCTGCGTCGCCCTCATTATCGCTTCCAAACATATTGCCATCTTCGTCTTCCTTGCTCCTAGCACCCCATGTCACCTTGTTCTCCTTCTTGAGTCTCCTCCTGGCGTTCGCGAACCAAGTAGAGACCTGTGTGAGGGTCATTTTGGTGATGATGGCCAGCATGATCTTCTCTCCTTTGGTGGGGTAGGGGTTCTTCCTGTGTTCGTTAAGCCAGGCCTTCAGTGTGCTGGTGCTCTCCCTCGTGGCATTTTTCGGTCTGGCAGGGTCCCCGTACTGGAACTGGCCGTACGGATAGAAGGCTGGGGACGTGTGTGCAGCAAAATTCGCTGGATGAACACCTGGGCTGTCTTTGAGTTCATACTGAGAGCCCTAGTGCGGAAAACGGAAGAGAGGACAAATAAATAGCGGGTTAGCATTATGCACTGCACTCTGTAAACATTTTGAGCAAATATTTTCCAAGCTTTGCTGCTTCTTATATTTGAAAATAATACTCCACTTTCACAGTTTAAGAGTCCACATTTAACAATTAATATGACGGCCACTGATGACGGCACTCTAAACATTTACGGCTAGGCCAGCTTTCTGCAAGAAACTCTGTGTGTACAAGAACATACTGTTTTGTACATTGCACTCAACAACATTAAAATGAAACACAAAATAACATTTTATGAGAAGCTATACAGCCATAGGCTGTTTCGAAGTTGTATATTTATTTACATATCACCAATCAGACTTATACGTAAGTTTTTAAAATGCACGTCTGATCGAATCAAGGCTTGTGAGTTTCAGTTATACATTCATGCAGGGTGCGATTCAATATAAAACATGCTCAATTAATTGAATCAGTGAGGAATCATTTGTATATTTAAACACTTACATATACTAAATTAATCTATTTCAGATATATAAATTAATGAGCTGTATTGTCTAGAATATACAAGGTAACGCAATACATCAAATGCATTTTCTTGGTCTCATTTTAACCGACCAGATTTAAAAAATAATATCAATATCGGTGAACTGAACCAACCACTGGTTACTAGATCATAAATATATTACATTTTAGTGATAATGTCATTGGGCTTTGGCATTAACTAAATGATTAGTTTATAATGTTGCCATTATCCTAATTATTATTGAAACTGTTCAAATAAACAAATATAAAATTTAAATTTTACAGGAAAATAATATTGAATTCTGTACAAGTTTTATTGAAAACAAAGTATGTGGCGTCGCTACTGTGTCGGTGCATGCGCGCATATGTGTGTGCGCGCAGTTTTTTTTTTTTTTTTTTTTTTTTACTATCCTGTGATAAAAGGCAACGGTAAATTAATTAAACTAAGTCAAAGTAATGTAGTCTGGAAAAGCGACCGCTACCGATATGATTTCGCCCCGTTTTCTTTTTCCAATTGGCTTCCTTCTTCAAAAGAGCTATTCTTGTATCAAGAAAGAACGTATATTTCATGCAATTGTATGTTTTGAGAGTTGTTCTTTGTCTGAAAAATATTACGATACATAAATTCGTAATTCCATTGCATATATTCATAATCGTGGAATATCTATGATTTATTAGTATTCACGGTGCACCTAGGCCTACTACGCCATATTTTAAAACTAACTGCAGACTATGATCTGGTCTTTCTTATGGGCAAAAAATGTTCCAAGATAATCACACTGAAGTGAATAATTTGTTTTATGGACTATGCTTTTATTAGAATGAACCGAAAATATATTTTGAACAAAAACCGGACAGGCTACATTATCTTGTTCTAAACGTCTGAGCACGCGTATAGCAAATTGATATATACAAGTACAATTAATGTACATATATATCGTTAAATGACTATATTACGTAATATGTGCAATTAAATACAGACTGAATATATGCAGTGTTTGAAATAAAGTAGGCTAATGGTGATGGTGTAAATGTTAATGTTCCAAAGTAAACTTTGGAAGCAAGTCGCTTCCAAGTTGCTCAATGTCGAGATTCCCGGGATCAACAATCAAGTGTTTTTTCCAGCAATCCTAGTTCGGCAAAACCATTTTCTTTGTCCAGAAATTGAAATAAAAGCAGTCTATACATAGGTCTGATTTCATCTATACTCAAAAACTCAAGATTTCAGTAAATATAAACAAAGCAGTTCTTACCATTTGAGAGAAAAGAGCCAAGTCCGCGCTTGTGTAAGGTAGAAAGGCGCTGTAGTTGTGGGCGGCGTACGGGTTTGCATACATGCCCAACACCGATGTTACCGCTGCAGCTGTGGCGGACGGATTCGCAGCGATTTCAGAGTTTGCTCCCCGGGCAGAAGCAGCCAGTACCCCCGGCCGCTCACCTCCATACACCGCTTGGGTGGAGCTTAAATACTGAGGGTAGCCCAACTGGGGAAATGACATCTCCTACACCAAAATCGTACGCAAAGTCGAGGCGAAAAAATGAGAAGGAAAAAATCAAGAAGTCAAACTGAAAAGCGCTCAAGCAGAGGCTCGTAGGGTAAGAATGGGGTTCTGCTCTCCTTAAATCTCAGTCTCTCTTTTTACAGGCAGTCCGTTGGATGTGATCAGATCAGCAATTGAGCTCCAACTGATGTGCCTGCCCCTAGGTCTTGGGCTGATCTCTCAGATACAATTTGAAGTTGATGCTTTGATTGGCATGCCACTTGAGCGGCAAGCCCCTCCCAGTCAGAGCATGTGGTTTTAGCATTGGCTGAGGCCACTTTTTTGTGTGTTTGGTGTATTGTATGTTAAATGTTAAGCATTAGATTCTATTCACTGAAGCAGTGACTGTTGTATGACAACCTGTCCGCGCGATTTTACAGTTGTCCAACACTGAAACAATAAACTTGATAGGTGTATGACGTTTCTTTTCGGGTAATCGAGATTTTAAGGTATGGGTGAAGTAAAGCCAGTAATCCAGAACTTGTCAGTCTAAAACAACATCATCGCCGTCATCACCAATAGCATTTTATTCACTTTTACCTGAAATGCGTATTAAAAGTTAACGCATTTTGCATACGACGACGATAAATTAAGGCCTTTGTACTGCATACCATATAACTATCAATAACAACATGGTAATAGCGGTACCATGATAGTAATTGTTGTCATTACATATCTTCAAAAATGCACATATTCTAAAAATTATGTATTACTTTTTTATTGACAAATGAAAAATTGATTTTTTATTCTAAATCTATAAAATATAGTTTGTCTAAAAAACAAAAACTGTATTTGCACATAAAATGCGTTTGCTTAATAACAATTAAAGTATACAGTGCATACACCATGATTCCTGATTCTTATATTGTAATTTATACAAATTAGTATCTCGGACACATATCAATATAATATTACAATGTGATATTACAACGCTGTTTAATATGAATGGGGATTTTGGATTGCTCCAGTTTAAACTGGTACTGAAATAAAACTGGTTTGATCACCAAATTAATAAACGAATAAATAAACAATCAATTTCTACCATATTAAGCTCTGTTTTTGTCTTTGACAGTTATTTAAGAGTGTTCAGTTTGATACAGAATTTGGACATAGCCCATCTTTTGTATTAATATATATATACCAAATATATAAGTTTTGTGTGTACCCGTCGA
This sequence comes from Albula glossodonta, assembly GCA_019788955.1. Lineage (NCBI taxonomy): Eukaryota > Metazoa > Chordata > Actinopteri > Albuliformes > Albulidae > Albula > Albula glossodonta. The sequence continues at coordinate 119,196 of JAFBMS010000428.1, forward strand.
TAACACACTGTTCTGAGTATCGGTTTGTGTGTGTGTGTGTGTGTGTGTGTGTGTGTGTGTGTGTGTGTGTGTGTGCGCGCGCGCGCGACCGACGGGGGGGGGGGGGGGGTTGTTAAATTTGGTATGTTAACGTGTTAAATAAGCTACATGAGATAACGTCCAACATTAAGAATTAATTAAAAATTATCGATGCAACAGTGCATTAACAAAAATCCTCGTGCGACACAGCTGAAAACCAGAAGAGGATGAGCATCGGTAACAACCTGTGGTCTAACAGTTCAACGTTCTGATTTCTGATCTGTGTGGTCGAGCAGTTTCAAGACAATGCACTTCGGCAAATCCTATCACCACTTAAATCGCTACAGTTTCCTTGTGCATTGTGAAACACCTCGTGTGGGAAGAAAAAAATGAAGCAACCCTACAACAGGGTCATTGATGCGCGTACTTAAAAACAAGCATTGCAGACATAAAAATAACCCGTACAATCAAAAAAAAAAATATTGAATTAAACTAACACATACTGTGATATTTTGCAAAAGTGTCGTTTGTGTAACTTTTTTCATTTAATACTTTTGTGCAACATTAATAATAATAGATCATTTAAATCCTATTGAGAATAACGGATAAGTGTGACCTTCAATATTTTTTCGCGGTCGTCATTATTCCATTAAAGATCTTACAACTATCACTTCGCTACTGGCACGACATTGTTGAAGAAGAATAATGAACAACAGATGATTTCCACGTCAGTGTAGGCCTGAACGGTCACATTTCTTTGATGCGTATAACTTTCCTCATGATTATATCCGTCATATTAATAATTTAGGTCCACATATAGTTTAGTTAGTTACATATCCGTAAAATACGCAGTTCATAGGGCAAACCTATCTTATAAAACAGATAACCACATGTCGTTTTTAATGTAGAGTGTAAAACAAGAGACTATGTGGGGGTCGCTGTTCTTACGGTTTTAAATCATCTAACTGGAAGTCGTGGTTGTTGAAAGGATATTGTAGATTTAATACTTAACTGCTAAGATGAAGTCAGTGATTTTGATCTGCTCCAGATGGTTGAGAGTGGATATTGCAGCGCAAGGATCAGTTCAAAATATCTGAGGGCACTGATGGCAATCAGCTGAACACATCAGAAAGAAGGAGGAATGGCAATCGTGATAACCTGGTGGAAACGTGCTGGGCTAGAGATGGTGACGATAATGGACTGAAAATATCTCGAAATGGGGATGACAGAGACGTTGAAAGAAGACACCTTAAAGCAAAAGTAGCGTCTTGGGAGAAAATAAAATAGTTTTAATTTATTGGGGGAAAAATGACAAAAAGGCAAATCAATTTAAGTGTCAATTACTGATTTCAAAGCATGCGCCTTACTCAACAGAGCAACTTTCTGGTCTAGTTTTATTTGAACAAATTAGCGGATTCTGCTCATTTTTGTTATTAAAGTAATTGCTCTGTCTGATATGCATTAATACACTGACCGATGTTAATTTAAACACTTAAAATGATTTCACGCACTTATCAGCCTATTGTAATTGTTAAACTTTCAATCGTTTGAATTATGGAAAAAGGGGAGAACTTGAAGCTTAACTTGGCTAAACAACGCTCTTGCTTTATGTGGACACTTGAACGGTGGTCAGCGAAGTTAATTGATTGATGAGGCTTGTGAAACTGTCTTTATTAATTCGCCCGTTTAGCTCAGATAACAAAGGCCAGAATAATTTAGGTCCGGCAATCGAAAACTCTGGAGTACGCCTACATCAACCAATTAATACAAGTGTTTTATAATGTAAACCAGTTTTTTATCGTTAAAATTTCTTTTACTCTTCCCGTTTCTCAGCCGCACACACGCGCGGTGATCTGTGGGGGTAATTCGATTTTGTCTGTTTTCCCATCAACTATATTCTTGAAATAATATTTTGTCAGTGTCGTCTATTAACTCCCACAACAGAACTTTAACACGATTAAACATTTGACAACTACCCTATCATGTTCAGGGCCGTACACTACCAACAGGATGCTGGTGGCCAATAACTTTTTCCGCCAGCCGCTGTTGATTTATTCCTTAATTCAAGTAAGTATTCATTCATTAATTTACCCCCCCCCCCCCCCCCCCCCCCATTTGATCAGTCATCTTTTCATTCACGTGTTTGTGCAGTCAGTTTATTTAGCTTTTGTTTCCGGAAGGGAACGCATTATGCATTGTTTAATTAGGTTGTGTTTGTGTTCACTCTCGCTTAATCAATGCCATCCTAAAGCAATGCAAAGTAAATGCTCCTAGTACAGGTGTAGCTGCGAGCTCTGCAACACTAGGAAACTCATGTTATACAAATGGAAGCGCTGAATGCTATTCAACCAGACTGTCAACTTTAAAGAGCCAAGAGGAAGGAGATCAAAGCAGGGAGTGGGAGTCTCTTCTCTCCCTAGATTATAGCCTTTACGGTTTGAACTCCTAATGCTATTAAGAGGAACCAGGACACATCGCACATCCTTAGTTACTCGGCGGAATCCTTGGTGCCAATCACCACTAGGAAGTAGTCTCGAGTCAGTGATGGTTGCAGCCATCTCTACCCTGCTCTTGTCCATGTTACGCTGTAAAAACTGGCTAACCAGCCCTACTTAATCACAACAGAATCTTCCCGATCGAACTGAACATTGATGTTTCAAAATATAAAAGGGAAAACCCACACAAGCAGGCAGTATTATTCTTTTTTTGTTTGCTGTTCTTTTGTTTTTAATGATAAATTATAAACTTAATGTGTTGGCCGGAGCCTATGTCTCAGTTAGATACACGTGTATTCAAAAGTGCATGTTGAATTTAGTGGTCAGATGATAACGTTTGTGGGTGAATAAGAAGAGAATAAGAAGGCATCCATAAATGCGTAACCTCAATTTACCAACTGAGGACACTTTTGGCGCACAGTCAAGGCAATATCACAACCGCTTCCACAGACAGAAACGTCAGGGAAAGAAAGAAAGAAAGAGTGAAGCAACTAAACGTCCTTGAAACTGTGCACTTTTAGAAAGATAGCTTCACTCATATTTCTGTAACGTCTGACTTTTTTCATTTATGACCGTTACGGAGATTGTGTTTCTTCGCGCGTCCGCGCTCTGCTGATCCAGTAGAAATGTATCACTGCCTCTGTGCTATGGGCCTCCTATCTTATCATTTAACTGGTAATTGATAAATGTGAAAGGATGTCTTTCCACATGATCATGTGAGAACTCTCTATGTTTAAAACTAGTGAAAAATCCATGTTTTATTTTAATGTTGGAACAAAAATTTAGGTTTCATTGAATAAATTTATGATAATGAAGAAACAGTCTACATGAATTCAATATTAGTGAGGCACTTCCACAGCAGTATATTAACTTTGATGTCTGAGGTTAAAACAACAACAATAATAATAATATTTAATAGCTAGCAAGGTAGCCCACCCTGCCTTAAAACATGCCTCAATATACACACGACATGGCTGCAGCAATGAAAACGCATCTCTGATTTTCACAATAAATGCCAAATTCCTCTCATGCAGAGCAGTTAACGTAACAGCTTAATGTAATGGGCTGTACAATATTTACTTCAAAGAATTGCCGATGCATACAAGTAGGCCTGAGAGTTGCACAAACTGTGGATCACCAGGCCGGAGCTACAACATGGATTGGCACTTCTCTGGCACAGTCAAAAGTGGGGAATCTTGGGAGGCTAGGTGCTAAGGGAACCAAAAACTATAGGAACCAAAGCATTTGTAGTTTAAAGTTGGGGAACCTTCACAGCTAAAGGATCCCATGCACTTATTTGCCTCAAGAGAACCCTCAAGTATAGGAACTAGGGCAATTGCTGTCTAAAGAAAGGGGAACTTTAGCTAATCGGATCCAAGCATTTGTAGTCAAGTGTGGGGAACAATGCCCTAAGAGGTGGTGGCAAACTGTTATTCTGACAGATGACAACTAAAGACAAACATTACCATTCAAAATGACTAATTAATGAGGCATTTAGCTTAACGCTTATGAAATATATGACCACTGGCAATGACAAATTTTGTCCTGACTTGTGGAAATAGACTGCTTCACATTGCAGTGAACTAAGCTATTCTCAAATCCTCTGAGGAGCTAAAAGTGAATGCACTGAGCATTTTCCTGTTGTTTATTGGCAAAGCAAATTGTACTTAGTGTTTAGTAAGAGTGAGCACTTCTATTAGATGTTCTAATCACACTTCCAAGGTTGAAGGAAAATGTGACATCGAACTAACGCTACCATCCTGTAAAAGCAGTAAGGAGATCCGTTTCAGCCCAGTGACTGTGATGTTGAGTGGTTTTACACCAGATTCAACAAAGAACTTCTGTTTGTCAAGAAATGAATCCTTTGAACGAAGAGATATTTGTCATTTATTATAAATTATGAACTGCCATTTTGAGATCCAACCAATAAGTAAGCTATTACGTTTGACAGCTAGTTTTACCGGAATTTACATTTGTAGACAGATATATGTAATTTCAAATGACATTCTAAAAATTGAAAGTGCTCTCTAGATAACATCTGAAAATGCTAACACTCCTAAGGCTTATCTCACACAAGACAAAACTTGTTTCTTTCTGTGGTGCCCTGAAATGTCATTAAGAGCAGCAGATTCTCTCCTCTCATTTACTCCTCATTAGGAGGAACTAAATACATGGGTTAACACTCTCCATGCATGTCATGCACAATATTGCCATGTTCTAGTAAGAAATCCTGGAAAAGAGCAACTCTAAACTAAAGCTTACACATCGTAAACCACTGTGGTCACCACTGGGATGAACTGCTGTAGTATCTGGCATTGGTTCTAAAGATGTATAAAAGACTGCGATGGGAACTGGTGACTCATGCTGTTTAGACACTGTTACAGTGTATGGATGGACCCCATGATCTGGTATCAGGTCCAGACCTTGCCAGGGTCCACTGAAGTTGGCAGCCCTGTATGGTGACAAAACATTTGCCATAGCGTTACCTAGGGAAACGAGGATTTGGTTGCCAGGATGATCATGTCTTATTGCACCGACAAGATGATCACACAGAAACATCTACTGTTAGACTGGTCGCCCACACACCCATTCGCCCACACAAACTGCACAGGAAGTGTACTGCTCAATGGAATGACTGCACAAGCTCAACTGGTGGACAACAACAGCATGCGTTTCAGAAAGATTGTGCTGAGGTTGTTGCAATGATTTCGTAAACTTACAAATACATGGGGGCATAACTTACTGAGGTAATTGTTTAAAAAAAATATTTTAAATGTTTACTTATTGCTGGGTACCTTAGGCTACAGAGTAACTTTTGTGGCAATCAATATATATTTAAGATTATATTTTACATTTTGAAATGATAGCATTGTGCATTTGGACTTTGATCTTATTCTTCATTGACTTGTCAGAACTAGTTAGCTAAATCACTTTTAGTCACATTAAAACACCAAGCGCAAGGGAGCTAACCTGCCAATAATAATTTATAATTATAAATTAATAATATTATTAATATTAATAATAATAATAATTTGCCAAAATCAGTCCATTAAGAAAGAAGCTAAGTAGCTACCATAAGCTTGCAAGCTTATCAAAATGCACATTGTAGCAATGTCACATTTGAAAGTCACATGACATTTACAGCATGTTACATTTGAAAGTCACATGACATTTACCATTGAGATACATGTTGATGAGGAACTGTCTGACTTTCTAGAGCTTGAACCTGTTTGAATTGATATGGTATGATCTTATTGATGCAGCTATCCTCCAAACCAGTGTACACTATTGCTCAGCCACTCAAAGTCATGACCATTGTCAGTTTCTTTATGTGTGACATAGGTACAATACCAGATCTTTCCCAAAGGCCTTCAATCAAGGCCAGGAAATGAATACTGATACATGATCTGATCTCCATTTCCAGCCATCCTAGAATTCTCCCCAAAGGATTATAAAGACCAGGGACATAGTTTCATACTTACTGAACATTCTTCTTTAAAAAGGTTTGCTTCATAACCAAATGTCTATTTTACATGCAAAATATCATGGCTGCACCGTTCATGATGTGCCTTTCAGAGGAGGATCAAAACTGAGCACTCACTAAAATGCACAGTGGGAACAGAATGGTTGTGCGCATGAGATCGACTATTAAATCCTTATAGTCTTCCCACCTCACCTGGCTGCCTGTAGCTGTGATTGTAACCAGGAGAGTAAAGTTAAATTCAATTATGATTTGACATTTCCTCTTGGCTGTTTCCCCCATAGCCAAAATCCTGGGTTTACTTT
>JAFBMS010000429.1:0-40000 GCA_019788955.1 Albula glossodonta
ACAGGTCAGTCCCCTGCAGTGTCTGCTCTAACCTTCAGATAATTCCCATGGAAGAGAGTAAACATCCACTCAAAATCTTCGGACATTGCTACATGGCATGACTGTTTGGAGTTTTTGATTTGAAATTCAAAGTCAAACTCATTAGAGAAACCGCCAGCAAACACATTCATTCATTGACTGAGAAGGGCAAGCAAATACAAATAATACATATTCAAACATAAAATAAATAAAAAACATAAACATGTCAGAATACGGCAATAAAGTCTGAAGTATGTTTTGGCATGCCTGTACCTTTGTGTTGAGATGTGTTTGCGAAAGCAAAACATGGGTGTGACCACACACATATGCAAACCTTCTTTTGCGCTGTACAAGCAACAGATAGTACCTCCACCCAGTGTTGCTAGTGCTGAACTACAGTTCTTTCACGTTCACGCTGTCCCGAATGTAAGATTTGTAGTCTGCTGTCATCTAGTGGTAGAACCCAGCAATGACATCAAGCCAGGGCAGAGCCAATGATAAGGAAATAAGGCCGGTAAGTTCTCATTTGATACAACTGCCATTTAGAGTGCTGCGTAGGCTGCTGACTTGGACCATGTCAGAAATCAAAATGACCGTCGGAACTGAGCTCGATGACAAAAGGTATTCATACCTGAGAAGTTACTATAACATTGCAGCGCACGAGGCGAACTGAACCTGAATACACCCATGTGATCATACAAAGTGGATGGAGGAGCTGTAATATGAAGCGTGATGTTTGATTGGTTTACAAACACCACTGCTGAGATCTAGCTCAGGCTAGCAGGCAGGTCATTTTCATGTTCACAGACCTGGGTATAAAGCGCTTCAGCTGGATTTCCCTATCAATTGCATGCGCCAACCATGTTGGGGCTGGTTGGCACAAGTGCACAACTTGACTATTATCATGAATAAAATCATTTTAGGAATCATTTGTGAACATTAAAGTATCTGTTTTTTAGCTGGGATCTTAATCTTTCAGTTGGTACTGGCTAGACTATTTTAACATTTTGCATGCCTGAGAAATATGACAGAGAGTGAAAAGTGTTTTGGAGGGGGTAGTGAAGCTGGTGTAGGAGGGTTTGGTGGTTCTGGAGGGGGTAGTGAATGTTGTTCAGACTGGTTTGGTGGAGGCTTCTTTGGGTGTGGGGGATGGCCACGAAACCAGACGTGAATACAATAACAGTAACAGCCAAAGAATAAATAAAATAAACACTAAATAAAATACAAAGTTTCACTTTAACTTCATTCTTGAGCATCTTGTGGGGTGTGTTTTTTTTTTTTTTTTTGGCACTGTTTTGAGCTCGCTAGTACCATTCTTTCAGGATATCTCCTTGTAATCACCTGCTTCTAAAACTCTTCAAGCCTTCTTTGCTCTTTGCCTGAAAATGTAGCTTCATTTGTGTCAACAGTCTTGCAAAGGTCCTCATTAAGGTGAATGCATTCAATGGAAACAAACACAAACTGTGCAAGAGATGCTTCTGGCTAAAATCAACAGTATATAAAACATGCAGAGAAACCGTACAATTGGTCAAGGGCAGAAGGGTGGTTTTATTTTCATGTAGTGCACTTCACACCAAGGTGTCCTAGGGCACTGGACAGTTAAAGTTCAAACTATAAACACAAGGCAAAATTCAGTTATATCTAGATACCTTCAAGCACTGAAAAGATCAAAGACATTTATCTGTCTCCCATGCCTAGTCTCTCATTCTGACTTTATGATCTCATACAGGCACCAACTGATACACAACATAGGGGCCTCAAATAGAACTAAATCCATTTAGATACAAGAATCACGTCACTTTTCCAGTGAAATCACCTGAGACTGCAAGCATCTATATTTTGTAATGCACTCAGTCACAGTTCAGACTGGAACGCTGAAGTCCTGGAAATGATGATTTACGCATGATGTATTCTATTGTCTTTGTGATTGGCCGGCTATCTGGTCACATGGTTCATACGGCGGTTGGCTAGGTGTGCGGAGGTTCCACGGCATACCTGTTTTCTCATCTTTTCCCCGATGATGCTGCAGGGCAGTCTTAGCATTCCTTACATATTTTGTCAGGGTTAGTTACCTTCCTTATGTACGCTTGAATGAAGCAACAATAGTTTAAAACTATGGTGTAACAAACTCATTAAATGAATTACAAGAATGTAGCAGGCTCTTATGCAGAATTATGTTCACATCTTATGATTTTAAATAAGTGCTACATGTTCAGACAGGCGGATATTTAACTGGAGCAATTCAGGGGTACTTGGCTATAATGTCATAGCAAGAGAGCAAAGGCAGTGCTGTGCCCCACTTGGGATACAAACCTGCAACCCCTGAGTTCCGAACCCAGCTCCCTCTCCACTAGGCTTGCAACACTCACCGTCCCAGAGGGCAGGGTTCTGTAGCCAAGGCGCCCAGAAACTTAAGGACCTTAGAAGAGCAGATGGATAAGAGTAGAGCAGGGCCTAAACATAATGTGGGCAGGGTTTATATCAGTGAAAAGCGTACAGGAGAAAACTAGAAAAACAAGAGTGTTCCTGGAATAAAGTCTGCCTTCTTCCTCTTAGAGCTACATTCCCACAGACAAGGTAAAGAAACAGAAAAAGAAAGGATTGCACCAATAAGATACGGTTGTGTTACACAGGGCACAAAGCACATTTTATTAAAAAAAAAAAAAACAAAACTTTTTCAAATGTTATGTCTACTTTCATGGATTTTTTTTATTGCAGTATACACGCATGGATGTGAATGTATGAATCAATGTGAGTTTATTTTATGCATTCATTTTTAGTTTTATATGTATTTTAGTCAAATCCAATACAAAACAATAAATAACTTTTTATTACCTTTTGATTTAAGTTGGTCCCCTTAACAATATTCATAATAATATTTTCTTTACAGAATTATGTTTCATATTGCTTCTATAAATTGTTATGCAAACAAATTTTCATGAAAGTTTCACCAACGACACTTCAGTTAGCCATATGTATCCTTATTGCATATAATATAATAAGTAAAGTCAGTACACAAATATAACATTAAAAGTGTAAGGTTTTCCCAAAGATGAAAACTTACATCTTTAAAATGTTCATAGCACAACCTCTTGCCATTTTCTACAAATGCTAACTGAAACACCACAGCTTGTGTCAATGAACCTGTTTCAAAAGCACATATTTTAGCAAAGTATCTCTTATCCACATTCTGTACAGCAGGTAAGCACACTCAAGATTTCTCTCACAATCGCACAAAGACAAAGCGGTATCAGTGTCAGAAACATAATCTGCAGAAATGTGGCCCAACCAGGGCTGGAATATTTAAATAAAAGTGATCCAGTATGTTCATGTAAGGAAACGGAAGTCCCGTTCCAGGTCAGGTGTGTCACCAGCTGGCCTCATTCCAGGCAGTACAGCCTATAAAAGTGTCTGAATCCCCAGCCTGGGGCAGAGAGGAGCAGCACCCTCACATCACAACGACATCACATCCTCCTAGAGCCTGTTACCCTGGTAATCGACACACAGGTGGGTGAGAAGGGCTATCTGTTTATTTAAGAGCAGGTCTAAAAGGTCTTCCATCTGTTATGTAATGTAAGTGCACTGTTATTGCAGTTTACTGGTGCTGCTATGCTCACTATGAAACATATTCTGTATAATGTACAAATTATCTTCAATTCGAATTTGTGCCTCCATAACTGTTGAAAGTATGTTTTATTTGCGTGTGTGTCCATTGCCTGTTGTTTAATTTTTTAATTTTTATTTAATTATTTTACTGATGCCACAATGTTACTATGAACATTCACCTCAAAACATCACCAAACATTTCAAAATACACAACATGAACAAATCTAAAGTGTGGTGTCTTGATCTAACTGGTGTAGATTTTGGTGTTTAACACCTAACATGTCCTCTCTGTCTTTATAAGATCACTGCTGTGAGAGACCTGATTTTGTGAACAGTTCAGGCTGTTTGACATTCCAGCTCCAGAAACCCATATTTGATCTCTGTCAGAATGGTAAGACTCTCACAAACATTCCATGATCCTTTATGACCTCATAATACTCTGTGTATAATGTGTGACACAGAGAAACAAGCTGAGATAGGGCTGGGCAATATGACAGAAAATCTATATCACAATAATTATCTGGGCAATATGATAGAAATCTATATCACAATAATTATCTGAGCTGTTCATAGCATTGATTAAGCACACATTGAGTGCATCATTATTCATAAGGTTCTTTTTGTATGCTGAATATTGAAGTTATCATATCATGATACATACAAGACTTAAATCAACCTAAAATATTCTATTTTTACTTGATAAGCTAGCATAAATATTTCAGAACTCATTTTGAGAGGTTAATGGTGCACATTATGCTCCAAAATCTGAAATTCAGAAGTCACATCTTGTTAAAAGATAACAGTGGTGATGCCAGTAGTGAATGCCCACATTCAAAGGGTGACAACCTACCATTTGAATGGGTTTAGGATGCATTATGTGAAAAAAGATGTTTCTGAATTTTTGACAGCATTGTTGCTTAACCAGTTACCAGTTGGAAATTTTGCTAAACCATTTTACTTGGTTAAATCCACATTGTTTTGTGTTCATGTGAGGCTCTAGTTTGACTCCCCCTCTCAGCAAAGAGCGTTGGTACAGTCAGGGGGTGTGGTTGACTCCCCCTCTCAGCATAGAGTGTTGGTACAGTCAGGGGTGTGGCTGACTCCCCCTCTTGCAGTGAGTGTTGGTACAGCCAGGGGGTGTTGCTGAGTCCCCCTCTCAGCAGAGAGTGTTGGTCAGTGAGCTTGCTGTTGCTAACATCTGTGGGTTAACTTTGTTCCAACACAGTCTCAGTGTTCTTCTCTCCTGTTGCCCAGGTCTTCATGCTCCTGTTTCTGCTACTTCCTGTGGCAGCCCTCTCACTTCCTGTTAAGCAGAAGTTCCTTCCTGTGGACTGTGAGGATATCTACAATAACGGCTCCATACACAGTGGGGTGTACACCATCTTCCTTGCAGGACACGCCTCTCCTGTCCAGGTGTACTGTGACATGGGCTGTGAGGATGGTGATGACAATGATGGCGGAAAGTGGACGGTGCGTAACATTACCTGTCAAATAAACTCACCTGGTGATGGCTGATGATGATGATGATGATGGTGATGAAGATGATGATGGTGGTGGTGGTTATTGATGGTGACATTGTTAAGACACGCTGGTGAATGTATTTGTGTCTCTCAGGTGATTCAGAGGAGAATGGACGGCACTGTCAACTTCTACAGACCCTGGGATCAGTACAAGAAGGGCTTCGGAAATCCAGCTGGAGAGTACTGGCTGGGTAAGATCTTTCCATTCACACAATGCACTGGGTACATTTTGAGAGGTACTAGCTGGGCCATACTGGACTGGTACAACTGTGTTGTTGACCACCTGCAGGGCTGGAGAACATCTTCCTCCTTACCTGGACTAAGAAGTATGAGCTGAGGGTGGACATGGAGGACTTTGAAAGAGGAAACGTCCACGCGCAGTACTCCTCCTTCTCTATTGACCCCGAATCAGAGGGATACAAGCTACACATTAGCAGCTACATAGATGGAGGAGCAGGTGGGTAGTGCCCCAGCCAGAGTGGGGGTCTCTATGAATCCCGCCAAGGGTGGGCGAAGGGGAAAAGGAGTCACACAGTTACGATTTTGTACTGGAATTCTTTTTTTACTTCCTATAACACCCTGCCGCTCATTGTGTACACTGCAATAAATGATTGTTTACAGAGTATTTCAGTTGTTTCCCATTGTAACATTGTGTCATTTGTATTTCTGTGTATATTCCCTTGTTCTTCTGATATTTAGGGGACTCTCTGGCCTATCACAATGAGAGGAAGTTTTCTACCTTCGACAATGACCAGGACTCCTCTGGTAGTAACTGTGCACTGGTTTACCAAGGAGGGTTTTGGTTTTACAACTGTCTTCACGCAAATCCAAATGGCTTGTACAAATGGGGTCAAACAAGCGGCTCCCCCGCCTACACTGGTGTCATCTGGAATACCTGGAAGGGCTACTACTACTCTCTGAAATCCATCACCATGAAGATCAGACCCCTGTCTCTGGAACGTCTGGAGGCTTAGAGGATTTTGTATATCAAAGCACAGTACTGTTCTTTCACTATGTATCTCCATTTAAAAGCAAGAACTGTTGTAGCTACTCTTTAAATAGAGTACTTCTCCTTGTACCAAAGTAATGTTTCTATCTTCTTGTCCTCTTCTGCATAAGGAATCTTCTCCTCTGCCATAAATATTTATATAAATATTTATAAGTGTTCGACTTCCTGGTTAATCAGCTCCCAGGGTAAGGCCGTAAACTTCACCCCCCCCCCCCCCTTCTTCTCCTGGAGGAGGGGAGACGAGTGGTGGAGAGGAGAGACGAAGAAGAGGAGGAAATGAGAATTGGGGCAGCCTATTTTTTTCTCTGTCATCAAATTCAGTGTTTACTGTAATGAAGGTTGACTGATGTCAAGCATATAATAAACTTTGTGTAGTTCTAATTCATGGTCTGTCCATTTCATTCTGTAAAAAATGAATGTCAATTACACCCACATCTGTTCTCCTCCACTGTTCACACAAAATATGCATGAAGGAAATTTGATAGACCTACTGCCACCATACAAGCACAATTATAAAGTTAGCTAATTATCATTTAGCAATGTGATAGCCACTGTTTCTCCAAAATTGAAACTAATTCATGTGTGTATCATGTGACAGTAGCAGCCAGCTACTACATGCTGTACTGGCACTTCTGACTGTGGGTCAGAAGATGGTTGGGTGGGAGCACAATGATGTTTTGTGAAAAGACTTAGGTGCTAGGCTACAGTGACATGTCCTGCAGTTAAGAACGCTTTGGGGTGTTTTAAGCTTCTCTCATCTGCTCCAATACTGGGACACCAGGGGTGATGCCTTAAACATCTGATTGTTGATCATGACAGACACAAGGTGGTAGTGGAGGAGTGAATTTCATTTTTTTTTATTTGGCCATGCATGGCTATAACACAGGCAAGCCTGTGAAGTATGCAAATGGGGCCTTTGCAAATACATTCGCTTGTAATACATAGCGCTGAAATACATAGCACCATGAGAGGCCCAGGTCATCCAGGAGAGGGGTCCGGCACCACCAGTGTGTAGGCTCATTCTGCTACGCACCATCAGTGTGTAGGCTCATTCTGCTACGCACCATTAGTGTGTAGGCTCATTCTGCTGCGCAGCATCAGTGTGTAGGCTCATTCTGCTGCGCAGCATCAGTGTGTAGGCTCATTCTGCTGCGCAGCATCAGTGTGTAGGCTCATTCTGCTGCGCAGCATCAGTGTGTAGGCTCATTCTGCTGCGCAGCATCAGTGTGTAGGCTCATTCTGCTGCGCAGCATCAGTGTGTAGGCTCATTCTGCTGCGCAGAATTAGTGTGTAGGCTCATTCTGCTGCGCACCATCAGTGTGTAGGCTCATTCTGCTGTGCAGCATCAGTGTGTAGGCTCATTCTGCTGCGCATAATCAGTGTGTAGGCTCATTCTGCTGCGCAGCATCAGTGTGTAGGCTCATTCTGCTGCGCAGCATCAGTGTGTAAGATCATTCTGCTGCGCAGCATCAGTGTGAAGGATCATTCTGCTGCGCAGCATCAGTGTGTAGGCTCATTCTGCTGCGCAGCATCAGTGTGTAGGCTCATTCTGCTGCGCACCATTAGTGTGTAGGCTCATTCTGCTGCGCAGCGTCAGTGTGTAGGACCATTCTGCTGCACATAATCAGTGTGCAGGGTTATTCTGCTGTGCCAGAGGTAGGCGCCTGTGTCCGTGTTGCCATAGAGCAGGTATGGGGAATTCTCAAGCCTGGGGAGGTTCAGGTTTGTGCCTCCATAAATTACCCTGGCTTAGTTAACTCATGAGTTCTGCATACACCAAGGATCCTTCACCCATAGATCATACTGTCATTCTCATGCACAAAAGCACAGCTGTCGGTCCACTGCCCTTCCCGGGTCCCTGCGGAAATGAAGCTAGACTTTCAGGTCATGCAAACGGTTGGCCTAATTACACAGTTAAGAGCAGAGGTTGGCATGAATTCCGGTGGCTTCATTACGGGAACACAGTCTTTTTTGGATTTCCATTTCCTTGTGCATTTTTTAACTGACATGAACAATAACAGCGCTTAGGCTACGTCTCATTCTGTCAGCTTTACCGAGGCCCTTCAGTGGCCAAGCTGGAGCACTTTTTACCAGCTAAGATTAGAAATTCTCTGCCTTTGGATGGTTCACCTAGTAAAAACGCATGTTCACAGTGCAACTGTGTGTTCAGCAGTCTGCTGTTTGAGTCCCAGCTACACCATCACTGCATACGGCCAGAGGTCCATTATGGAGAGACAACAAGTTTGCTCAGCCTTCCCAAGGGATAGAGGGTCAGTCAAAACCAGAAGCCGAGAGTAACTGCTGAAGAGTTTATTGTGAAACTGATGCTTATAAACAGAGAGTGATGCTGGTGAGCTCAACCACAGAATGAGACACATGCAAAAGTCATTACAACATTAAACTACACTTTCAGAAAACACGGGCTCCATAAGGGTTCTTTGTTTGTTCTGCAGGGGAACCGTAAAAGGTTCTTCATTCATATCAATATTGCTCAAAGGTTCTGAGTTGAACCTAATTCTGAGTGTTATGTAAGAACCCTCAAAGATATCAGGATCTAAGATCAACCTTTAAGAGTGAAACATGAAAAAACATTAAAGGAGCTCGAGATAACTGTCCTAAGAGTGTACGCAAAACCAAGACAAGAAAAGTGTCAAACTTGTAGGATCCATGAGTGTCATAGGTGTGTTTCCCCCCTGCAGTATACACACATATCATGTAATCACCCAGCACTTACTGTTGTAATTAGCTACTAAGTTACTGATGTTAATTTTAATAATTACAGTACTGCCATCATTATGTAAAAGTAAGCTCCAAAAATCCCAGAATCATAACTCATTGTAAAATAATCATAATTTATTACTCAATTCAGATTCACAGATAAAGTGCATATTTATGTAGATAAATGATTTGTTAGTAAACACACAAAGACCCAAAACAGCTTCCCGTCTCCCTGAAGGTCGTCTTATAATAGATAAAGATAAGTCTCACAAACAAACAGATGTCCATGGGGTTTAACCCCTCTCAGCTACATTATATAAATGATATGTCAGAAGATAAATTTAAGTGGAAAAATCCCTTTCCCTTACCGTTAGAAAAACCGGATTCTGAAAATCTAATCTACTTTTACCATTGATGAACAG
The DNA here is from genome assembly GCA_019788955.1 of Albula glossodonta. NCBI lineage: Eukaryota > Metazoa > Chordata > Actinopteri > Albuliformes > Albulidae > Albula > Albula glossodonta. The sequence goes on from JAFBMS010000429.1 coordinate 9,294, forward strand.
TTTTTCCTTTCACCTGAGTTTACTTAGATTCCCTTTTTTTACTATAAAAAAGAGTCTGAGCTGGGAGCGCTCTTGTTTTTACAGTCTGTCCTCACTGATGATGCACAGAGAGGTGGGCACTGTGGCACAGACAATAAAAAAGAACATTAAAAACTTAATATATTAATTAAAAAAACAAGGTGAACTGGCAAGATCTGTATCTGAATGAAATTCTGTTCCTTTTATGAGATCAGGAAAATGGTGTGATTTTCCCTCAAATGTTGCTGCCACTCATTAGTGGCAAAAGCCCAAAATTCATTGGAAATTTTTGGGAGTTTTTTGTCTTCATTGAAATTTTGGTTGAACCAGATATTCATATTCCTATACGTTACCATATTTTACTGTGGTGTATGGAGTTTTTTTTTTTTTTTAAAGAAAACATATGGGCTGTTGTCCATTTTTAAGCGTTTGCGAACATTAGCTATTTGAGAACAAAAGTGAGTGAGCCTAGTGCTGCATGAATGTTCTAGAATCCAGGCAGACAGGCTGAAGCTGGATTGGTCATGATATGAAAGGTTTTTCTTTCGTCACCACACATTTTATTTGCTGCAGTGGTATTTCACTTTTGTTTTCATATAATATTTAGATAGAATGTTTGGTTACTTTGTATGGATCTGATTTGATTAAATCCTTTACTAGATTCCTCATAGACACTCAACTCTAAGCAATTTTACAACAATATTAAATGTTACGATCACAGAAAACAGTCTCCAAATTTTCGTATTCTCTGAATGTTCACTTGTGGAACATGTGTCATTGCCTTCTGAGACTCAGGAATGGACAGGAAGTGGTCTGATCTTCATAGTGATGGATTTCAGGGAGTAGGAGACGCCCTTCCAGGTATGCCAGATGACACCAGTGTCAGCGGCCGCTGTCGAACCCCATGTGTACAAACCATTTGGATTTGCTGCATAGCACTTTTTGAACCAGAATCCTCCATGGTAAACTGTAGCACAGTTAGAACTACTGTGGTGGTCCTGGTCTTTGTCGAAGGTAGTAAACTTCATTTCATTGTGTTGGGTCAAAGAGTCTCCTGAATTCCAGAAAAGCAAAGGAAAAGTGTCACACAGTAACATGATAATGTTTTAACACGATTATGCAACAGTACTAAAATGTAGAAAATATACAGCTTGGTTATATTGGAAAATATTTCACTTTGAAAATGTTACGCTTTCTAATTTTAAGTAGATTTCTCCAACAAACTGGTTAGTAAGATTGAAATTTAATTTGAATGCTTAGCTCCTCATCTAATATGTGTTTATAAATGTGTCCTTAAATGGTAATAGATATCCATCGGTCTGGGTCCATCAGTGGTAAATAGCTTGTGGTGGTTCATAAAGGTAAAGTTATTACAAAGTTATTACAAAGGATTACCAGAAGGGTCACAGTATTGTCACAGTTCTGAACTTATGAAGGACTACAGTGTGAAAATATATTAAGATAGAAGTGTAGGGCAAAAAGTAAGGAACAGCATTAAAGTTCCACACTGGACCAGCTTAATTTGGGGGGATTTGGTATGTGGTACAATGTGTTGATTGACCACAGGTTTGCACAACGAGAAAGCAGAAGTGTGTGTTTAAAATGTGAAAGTAGGACATTTAATCTGAGAGGCATTAGTGGCTTGTGGACTACAATAACACTGGGGCGATGATGTCACAGCCACAGCAAACTTTAGCTCAATGGTGAGCATGTCTGACTCCTCGACCCATGCCGATGCAGACATGGCTTTGGTGAGACAGCTGTTCGGGCATAGGTTGGGTTAGATAATTATCCGGAGAAAGTGCAGAGGACTCATTCCCCACGGCTGCAACACCCGTGAATAATTTATATTTTATATTTTTATGAATTAAAATTACTTTGCAAGCAAACGACTCACGTGTCAAAGAATGAATAAATTATAAAACATTACAATCTACCTTTGCCTGTTAGTCACATCCGAGACTGAAAGGCGTCAATAACAATTCTGATCAAGTTCAGACAACCTTAATAATGCTGCTTACATCGGTATTTGCCAACACAGGAGCAGTTGTATGACAATTAAAAAAAACAATTACTTGTCATTTATTTCCAGATAAACCTCATTCCACTCATTTGTTACCACAGATTAAATTTTTTGCACCAACGAACTGGAAATAAATTAAAATGCCAAATGCATTAAGCATTTAAAAACATTATTTCTTAAGACTGACCGCTTTTCCTCCAAAAAAAGTACACATATCCCCCAGGTGAACAAATATCACTGAGGGAAAACAGCCGTCTTCAGCAAAACAATGTTCATGTGAAAGGTATCTTAAGACTGAAGCAAACTTCGCGGCAGTAAGCCAATATCCTTATAATGGAAAGTGTATTTCTTTCTTTCTTTATTTGTTCATTTGTTACCTCAAGGCAGAAAATGACGGAGGGCGCCCACCAGCAAAGTTTTATAATTTTTTTATTCTGTTCTATCATTTGAGGACGACCAGCATCCTCCAAGAGGTGACATTCTGGGCAACCACCTATGTGGCTTATGCCTTTAGCCAGTCCTGCTTCCAGTTGTAATTGTGAGCCCCTTCTGCCCTTCCTCCACACCTTGGCAGGATTCATAGAGACCCCCACTCTGGCTGGGGCACTACCCACCTGCACCTCCATCAATGTAGCCACTAACATGCAGCTTATATCCCTCTGATTCACGGTCAATATGGAAGGAGGAGTAGCGAGAATGAACGCTTCCCTCTTCAAAGTCCTCCATGTCCACCTTCAGCTCACACGACTTAGTTGAAGTAAGGAGGAAGATGTTCTCCAGCCCTGCAGGTGGTCAACAACACAGTTGTACCAGTCCAGTATGGCCCAGCTAGTACCTCTCAAAATGTACCCAGTGCATTGTGTGAATGGAAAGGTCTTACCCAGCCAGTACTCTCCATCTGGATTTCCGAAGCCCTTCTTGTACTGATCCCAGGGTCTGTAGAAGTTGACAGTGCCGTCCATTCTCCTCTGAATCACCTGAGAGACGCAAATACATTCACCAGCGTGTCTTAACAATGTTACCATCAATAACCACCACCACCATCATCATCATCACCATCACCATCATCACCATCATCATCATCATCACCATCACCATCACCATCATCACCATCATCATCATCATCACCATCATCATCATCATCACCATCATCACCATCATCATCATCATCACCATCACCATCATCATCATCACCATCATCACCATCACCATCATCACCATAATCACCATCATCATCACCATCATCATCATCACCATCATCATCACCATCATCATCACCACCACCATCAACATCACCATCACCAGCATCATCACCATCACCATCACCACCAACATCACCTTCATCACCATCACCATCACCATCACCATCATCACCATCATCATCATCATCATCATCACCATCACCATCATCATCATCATCATCATCATCATCATCACCATCATCATCATCACCACCATCATCACCATCATCATCATCATCACCATCATCATCATCATCACCATCATCACCATCATCATCATCATCACCATCATCATCATCACCATCACCACCATCATCATCATCATCATCATCATCATCATCATCATCATCATCATCATCATCATCATCATCATCATCACCATCATCACCATCATCACCATCATCATCATCATCATCACCATCACCATCATCACCATCATCATCATCATCATCATCATCATCACCATCATCATCATCATCATCATCATCATCACCATCATCACCATCATCATCATCATCACCATCATCATCATCATCATCATCACCATCATCACCATCATCATCATCATCATCATCATCACCATCATCATCACCACCATCATCATCACCATCACCATCATCATCATCACCATCACCATCATCATCACCATCATCATCATCATCATCGCATCCATAAAGGTGCCACACAGGCTCAGCCATCACCAGGTGAGTTTATTTGACAGGTAATGTTACTCACCGTCCACTTTCCGCCATCATTGTCAATACTATCCTCACAGCCCATGTCACAGTACACCTGGACAGGAGAGGCGTGTCCTGCAGGGAAGATGGTGTACACCCCACTGTGTATGGAGCCGTTATTATAGATATCCTCACAGTCCAAAGGAAGGAACTTCACAGGATCTGAGAGGGCTGCCACAGGAAGTAGCAGAAGCAGGAGCATTGAGACCTGGGCATCAGGAGAGAAGAACACTGAGACTGTGCTGTGTTTTGTTATGTGAAAATATAGACAAAAGATTTTGCTAGAAAAAAAAAAATTTCATGCAAAAATCCAGTTGTAAAACACATTTTGTCACAAAAAATGCTTTATCAGAAAACACACAGTCAAGAGAGATTATTGTGCAGAACAGGATGTCAGATTTAAAATGAAAGCAGGTATTTATTTACATCTGGTGGAGTGACAACCAAGCAAGTTAATAAAAAAAAATGTTAAAAGCCAACCCTTTGGCCTTCAAGGTGCATTTCTGCATTCTCACATCACAAAGCTAATCCTCAAATGTTAGAAACTGCATGCGCACTCCACTCACTAACCTCCTCATACAGACTGAGAATAGATGATATAAGACACACTGTACCCGAACTGTACCTGCTGAGAGGGGGAGTCAGCCAAATACCTGACTGTACCAACACCCTCTGCTCAGAGGGGGAGTCAGCAAAATACCTGACTGTACCAACACCCTCTGCTCAGAGGGGGAGTCAGCCAAATACCTGACTGTACCAACACCCTCTGCTCAGAGGGGGAGTCAGCCACATACCTGACTGTACCAACACCGTCTGCTGAGAGGGGGAGTCAGCCAAATACCTGACTGTACCAACACCCTCTGCTCAGAGGGGGAGTCAGCCAAATACCTGACTGTACCAACACCCTCTGCTCAGAGGGGGAGTCAGCAAAATACCTGACTGTACCAACACACTCTGCTCAGAGGGAGAGTCAGCCAAATACCTGACTGTACCAACACCCTCTGCTGAGAGGGGGAGTCAGCCAAATACCTGACTGTACCAACACCCTCTGCTGAGAGGGGGAGTCAGCCAAATACCTGACTGTACCAACACCCTCTGCTCAGAGGGGGAGTCAGCCAAATACCTGACTGTACCAACACCCTCTGCTCAGAGGGGGAGTCAGCCAAATACCTGACTGTACCAACACCCTCTGCTCAGAGGGGGAGTCAGCCAAATACCTGACTGTATCAACACCCTCTGCTCAGAGGGGGAGTCAGCCAAATACCTGACTGTACCAACACCCTCTGCTCAGAGGGGGAGTCAGCCAAATACCTGACTGTACCAACACCCTCTGCTGAGAGGGGGAGTCAGCCAAATACCTGACTGTACCAACACCCTCTGCTGAGAGGGGGAGTCAGCTAAATACCTGACTGTACCAACACCCTCTGCTCAGAGGGGGAGTCAGCCAAATACCCGACTGTACCAACACCCTCTGCTCAGAGGGGGAGTCAGCCAAATACCCGACTGTAATAACCCCCTCTGCTGAGAGGGGGAGTCGGCCAAATACCTGACTGTACCAACACACTCTGCTGAGAGGGGGAGTCAGCAAAATACCTGACTGTACCAACACACTCTGCTGAGAGGGGGAGTCGGCCAAATACCTGACTGTACCAACACACTCTGCTGAGAGGGGGAGTCAGCCAAATACCTGACTGTATCAACACACTCTGCTGAGAGGGGGAGTCATTTTTCAACCCAGTACCTCACATGAACACAGAACAATGTGGATACAACAAGTTCTGTGGTATAGAAAAACTCCCTCATCTAAGACATCAGAAACCATTTCAGAAGGTAGGAGATGGGACTGTAACCCAAAGGTTGCGGATCCAGTTCCCAGTGAGGAACTTAACTGTGCACTGAATGAAATGCTGGTAAAATCAGTTTAAACTCACCATCATGTTAGGTTCCAAGTACTGCTTTGCTTGGTTGGAATGTCAAACTGATTATGGTTGGGCTATAGAGATCAAACACAAAAAAGACAACAATGGAAAGAAATAGATTATCTTTTCATTTGGATAGGTCATCCGACGGGATGACATATGTTTATGTGTGTGGTGGGGTGTGAATGAGTGAATAAGCTTTGGTGTCTTGACTCGTTCCTTGAATGAGTCTGCAAACAGGGTTGGGTCAGATTACTTTGAAATGTAGTCAGTTACTGTATACAAATCAGCCATACTGCTGTAGCAGATGCAAATGGGCTGTTGAGCTCTGCGGTGAAAATGGTTGAAAGAAAATTCCTTAACCAAGCTAAACCAAGGGCTGTGCGATATGACCAAATCTCATATCCCCATATAAGTCATTTCATATCCCGATAACAATACTTATCACGAAATAGCACATTTTCTATTTATTAAATTAAGAAATAGTTTATATAAAATGCCTGGAATGGAATGCTGTTTTGAGTTGAGTTCTGTCATGAGTTGATAGCATTGGTTATCATGAAAAAGTGTCATAATTTTTAAATTGTCATACATAAAAATTTTATCCTTGGCAATGTAATTGCAATCGAATTGCACATTTTTTCAAATGTAATCTGAGCTGATTACAGTTACTTATTATAAAATGCCAAGAATGGAAGGCTGTTTTGGTGGGACTGCTTGAACCTTCCATCTTGACTCAGCACCGTTCTTTTTTCCCCTGCCACAAAGTGGACCATTTTTCTAAGAAACCCCGTATGTCAGACATGTTTTTCATGAGTTAATAGCATTGGTTATCATGAAAAAAGTTTCATAATTTCAAAATTTTCATACTTTAAAGATGTAATAAAAATGTAATAAAAATAATCCTTGGCAATGTAGCTGTAATCTAATTGCACATTTTTTTAAATGTAATCTGGGCTGATTACAGTTACTTATTTTTTGTAATCTGATTACATAATCCCGATTACATGTGATCCATTACTACCCAACTCTGTCTGCAAACCACTGGCTTTCAGGATGGTATGCCATCTATGTATGCATGCATGTATACACAACATGTATGACATCCATAACTGTCAATGCACTTAAATGTAGACTGAGTTCAGGGTTGCCAGATCACTGGTATTTGTTTCTTTGAATTTAAATGTAGACTGAGTTCAGGGTTGCCAGATCACTGGTATTTGTTTCTCTGAATTTAAATGTAGACTGAGTTCAGGGTTGCCAGATCACTGGTATTTGTTCTGTGAATTTAAATGTAGACTGAGCTCAGGGTTGCCAGATCGCTGGTATTTGTTTCTCTGAATTTAAATGTAGACTGAGTTCAGGTTTGCCAGATCACTGGTTTTTGTTTCTCTGAAATATTCCTCAAAATCAGATAAGGTGCTTGGCTTGTGCTGGGCTGCTGAGGTACAAAGAAAAATACCCACAATGCATTCATCAATTCCAAAATTACCGTACAACAGAGCAGTGCTATCTCACAGTTATGTGTGCTCTATTGAGGTAGAAAAATCAATAAATATGTGTTAATAACAATGACGGGGTAACTGATTCAATAAACATTTTGATAAAGGATAATTTTAATAGATCACTGAGCCATAAAGATAACAGAATGCCTAAAATAAACAATGAAAACTGTGTTAATGCCATTTCTGTGAGAATTCCTCAGTTCCCCCACACAAACACATGCACACATTATAGAAATGGTATAGCTCTTGTGGATGCACAGGTAAGAGAATAATATGGAGAGGGGTAAAGAAAGAAGGTACCGGGCCAGCTCACCTCTCTCCTCTCTCTGTCTGAGAGTGCAGCCTGGTTCTGGATTGAGTCTTAGGGATGTGGTGGGTGTCTCTCTCCTCTGGTACAGACTGCCCTTTCTGACACTTTTATATGTTACAGCTCCAGGAAATGAGCCAAAGGAATCCAGGGCAACAACATGCCAAGGTTAGCATTAAAATGTAATTAATTATGCCAAGGTTTCCTTAAACAGCCGCTTTTAGAAGTTCTCTGCCTTTGGATGGTTCACCTAGTAAAAACGCATGTTCACAGTGCAACTGTGTGTTCAGCAGTCTGCTGTTTGAGTCCCAGCTACACCATCACTGCATACGGCCAGAGGTCCATTATGGAGAGACAACAAGTTTGCTCAGCCTTCCCAAGGGATAGAGGGTCAGTCAAAACCAGAAGCCGAGAGTAACTGCTGAAGAGTTTATTGTGAAACTGATGCTTATAAACAGAGAGTGATGCTGGTGAGCTCAACCACAGAATGAGACACATGCAAAAGTCATTACAACGTTAAACTACACTTTCAGAAAACACGGGCTCCATAAGGGATCTTTGTGTGTTCTGCAGGGGAACCCTAAAAGGTTCTTCATTCATATCAATATTGCTCAAAGGTTCTGAGTTGAACCTAATTCTGAGTGTTATGTAAAGAACCCTCAAAGATATCAGGATCTAAGATGAACCTTTAAGAGTGAAACATGAAGAAACATTAAAGGAGCTCGAGATAACTCTCCTAAGAGTGTACGCAAAACCAAGACAAGAAAAGTGTCAAACTTGTAGGATCCATGAATATCATAGGTGTGTTTCCCCCCTGCAGTATACACACATATCATGTAATCACCCAGCACTTACTGTTGTAATTAGCTACTAAGTTACTGATGTTAATTTTAATAATTACAGTACTGCCATCATTATGTAAAAGTAAGCTCCAAAAATCCCAAAATCATAACTCATTGTAAAATAATCATAACATATTACTCAAGTCAGATTCACAGATAAAGTGCATATTTATGGAGATGAATGATTTGTTAGTAAACACACAAAGACCCAAAACAGCTTCCCGTCTCCCTGAAGGTCGTCTTATAATAGATAAAGATAAGTCTCACAAACAAACAGATGTCCATGGGGTTTAACCCCTCTCAGCTACATTATATAAATGATATGTCAGAAGATAAATTTAAGTGGAAAAATTCCTTTCCCTTACCGTTAGAAAAACCGGATTCTGAAAATCTAATCTACTTTTACCATTGATGAACAGTTTTTCCTTTCACCTGAGTTTACTTAGATTCCCTTTTTTTACTGTAAAAAAGAGTCTGAGCTGGGAGCGCTCTTGTTTTTACAGTCTGTCCTCACTGATGATGCACAGAGAGGTGGGCACTGTGGCACAGACAATAAAAAAGAACATTAAAAACTTAATATATTAATTAAAAAAACAAGGTGAACTGGCAAGATCTGTATCTGAATTAAATTCTGTTCCTTTTATGAGATCAGGAAAATGGTGTGATTTTCCCTCAAATGTTGCTGCCACTCATTGGTGGCAAAAGCCCAACATTCATTGGAAATTTTTGGGAGTTTTTTGTCTTCATTGGAATTTTGGTTGAACCAGATATTCATATTCCTATACGTTACCATATTTTACCATGGTGTATGGAGTTTTTTTTTTTTTTAAAGAAAACATATGGGCTGTTGTCCATTTTTAAGCGTTTGCGAACATTAGCTATTTGAGAACAAAAGTGAGCGAGCCTAGTGCTGCATGAATGTTCTAGAATCCAGGCAGACAGGCTGAAGCTGGATTGGTCACGATATTAAAGGTTTTTCTTTCGTCACCACACATTTTATTTGCTGCAGTGGTATTTCACTTTTGTTTTCATATAATATTTAGATAGAATGTTTGGTTACTTTGTACGGATCTGATTTGATTAAATCCTTTACTAGATTCCTCATAGACACTCAACTCTAAGCAATTTTACAACAATATTAAATGTTACGATCACAGAAAACAGTCTCCAAATTTTCGTATTCTCTGAATGTTCACTTGTGGAACATGTGTCATTGCCTTCTGAGACTCAGGAATGGACAGGAAGTGGTCTGATCTTCATAGTGATGGATTTCAGGGAGTAGGAGAAGCCCTTCCAGGTATGCCAGATGACACCAGTGTCAGCGGCCGCTGTCGAACCCCATGTGTACAAGCCATTTGGATTTGCTGCATAGCACTTTTTGAACCAGAATCCTCCATGGTAAACTGTAGCACAGTTAGAACTACTGTGGTGGTCCTGGTCTTTGTCGAAGGTAGTAAACTTCATTTCATTGTGTTGGGTCAAAGAGTCTCCTGAATTCCAGAAAAGCAAAGGAAAAGTGTCACACAGCAACATGATAATGTTTTAACACAATTATGCAACAGTACTAAAATGTAGAAAATATACAGCTTGGTTATATTGGAAAATATTTCACTTTGAAAATGTTACGCTTTCTAATTTTAAGTAGATTTCTCCAACAAACTGGTTAGTACGATTGAAATTTAATTTGAATGCTTAGCTCCTCATCTAATATGTGTTTATAAATGTGTCCTTAAATGGTAATAGATATCCATCGGTCTGGGTCCATCAGTGGTAAATAGCTTGTGGATGGTTCATAAAGGTAAAGTTATTACAAAGTTATTACAAAGGATTACCAGAAGGGTGACAGTATTGTCACAGTTATGAACTTATGAAGGACTACAGTGTGAAAATATATTAAGGTAGAAGTGTAGAGCAAAAAGTAAGGAACAGCATTAAAGTTCCACACTGGACCAGCTTAATTTGGGGGGATTTGGTATGTGGTACAATGTGTTGATTGACCACAGGTTTGCACAACGAGAAAGCAGAAGTGTGTGTTTAAAATGTGAAAGTAGGACATTTAATCTGAGAGGCATTAGTGGCTTGTGGACTACAATAACACTGGGGCGATGATGTCACAGCCACAGCAAACTTTAGCTCAATGGTGAGCATGTCTGACTCCTCGACCCATGCCGATGCAGACATGGCTTTGGTGAGACAGCTGTTCGGGCATAGGTTGGGTTAGATAATTATCCAGAGAAAGTGCAGAGGACTCATTCCCCACGGCTGCAACACCTGTGAATAATTTATATTTTATATTTTTATGAATTAAAATTACTTTGCAAGCAAACGACTCACGTGTCAAAGAATGAATAAATTATAAAACATTACAATCTACCTTTGCCTGTTAGTCACATCCGAGACTGAAAGGCGTCAATAACAATTCTGATCAAGTTCAGACAACCTTAATAATGCTGCTTACATCGGTATTTGCCAACACAGGAGCAGTTGTATGACAATTAAAAAAAACAATTACTTGTCATTTATTTCCAGATAAACCTCATTCCACTCATTTGTTACCACAGATAAAATTTTTGCACCAACGAACTGGAAATAAATTAAAATGCCAAATGCATTAAGCATTTAAAAACATTATTTCTTAAGACTGACCGCTTTTCCTCCAAAAAAAGTACACATATCCCCCAGGTGAACAAATATCGCTGAGGGAAAACAGCCGTCTTCAGCAAAACAATGTTCATGTGAAAGGTATCTTAAGACTGAAGCAAACTTCGCGGCAGTAAGCCAATATCCTCATAATGGAAAGTGTATTTCTTTCTTTCTTTATTTGTTCATTTGTTACCTCAAGGCAGAAAATGACAGAGGGCGCCCACCAGTAAATTTTTATAATTTTTTTATTCTATTCTATCATTTGAGGACGACCAGCATCCTCCAAGAGGTGACATTCTGGGCAACCACCTATGTGGCTTATGCCTTTAGCCAGTCCTGCTTCCAGTTGTAATTGTGAGCCCCTTCTGCCCTTCCTCCACACCTTGGCAGGATTCATAGAGACCCCCACTCTGGCTGGGGCACTACCCACCTGCACCTCCATCTATGTAGCCACTAACATGCAGCTTATATCCCTCTGATTCACGGTCAATATGGAAGGAGGAGTAGCGAGAATGAACGCTTCCCTCTTCAAAGTCCTCCATGTCCACCTTCAGCTCACACAACTTAGTCGAAGTAAGGAGGAAGATGTTCTCCAGCCCTGCAGGTGGTCAACAACACAGTTGTACCAGTCCAGTATGGCCCAGCTAGTACCTCTCAAAATGTACCCAGTGCATTGTGTGAATGGAAAGGTCTTACCCAGCCAGTACTCTCCAGCTGGATTTCCGAAGCCCTTCTTGTACTGATCCCAGGGTCTGTAGAAATTGACAGTGCCGTCCATTCTCCTCTGAATCACCTGAGAGACACAGATACATTCACCAGCGTGTCTTAACAATGTTACCATCAATAACCACCACCACCATCATCATCATCACCATCACCATCATCATCACCATCACCATCTTCACCATCACCATGACCATCTTCACCATCACCATGACCATCTTCACCATCACCATTATCATCACCATCACCATCACCATCATCATCATCACCATCACCATCACCATGACCATCTTCACCATCACCATTATCATCACCATCACCATCACCATCACCATCATCATCACCACCATCACCATCACCATCATCATCATCATCATCATCATCACCATCATCATCATCACCATCTTCACCATCACCATCACCATCATCATCATCACCATCATCATCATCATCATCATCATCATCACCATCATCATCATCACCATCACCATGACCATCTTCACCATCATCATCATCATCATCTTCACCATCACCATCACCATCATCATCATCATCACCATCATCACCATCATCATCACCATCATCATCATCATCATCACCATCACCATCACCATCATCATCATCATCATCATCATCACCATCACCATCACCATCACCATCATCATCATCATCATCATCATCACCATCATCATCATCATCATCATCATCACCATCATCATCATCACCATCATCACCATCACCATCACCATCATCATCATCATCATCATCATCATCATCATCATCATCACCATCATCATCATCATCATCATCATCACCATCATCATCATCATCATCATCACCATCATCATCATCATCATCATCATCATCATCATCATCATCATCATCATCATCATCATCATCATCATCATCATCACCATCACCATCATCATCACCATCATCATCACCATCATCACCATCACCATCATCATCACCATCATCATCATCATCATCGCATCCATAAAGGTGCCACACAGACTCTGCCATCACCAGGTGAGTTTATTTGACAGGTAATGTTACGCACCGTCCACTTTCCGCCATCATTGTCAATACTATCCTCACAGCCCATGTCACAGTACACCTGGACAGGAGAGGCGTGTCCTGCAGGGAAGATGGTGTACACCCCACTGTGTATGGAGCCGTTATTATAGATATCCTCACAGTCCAAAGGAAGGAACTTCACAGAATCTGAGACGGCTGCCACAGGAAGTAGCAGAAGCAGGAGCATTGAGACCTGGGCATCAGGAGAGAAGAACACTGAGACTGTGCTGTGTTTTGTTATGTGAAAATATAGACAAAAGATTTTGCTAGAAAAAAAAAAATTTCATGCAAAAATCCAGTTGTAAAACACATTTTGTCACAAAACATGCTTTATCAGAAAACACAAAGCCAAGAGAGATTATTGTGCAGAACAGGATGTCAGACTTAAAATGAAAGCAGGTATTTATTTACATCTGGTGGAGTGACAACCAAGCAAGTTAATAAAAAAAAATGTTAAAAGCCAACCCTTTGGCCTTCAAGGTGCATTTCTGCATTCTCACATCACAAAGCTAATCCTCAAATATTAGAAACTGCATGCGCACTCCACTCACTAACCTCCTCATACAGACTGAGAATACATGATATAAGACACACTGTACCCGAACTGTACCTGCTGAGAGGGGGAGTCAGCTAAATACCTGACTGTACCAACACCCTCTGCTCAGAGGGGGAATCAGCCAAATACCTGACTGTACCAACACACTCTGCTCAGAGGGGGAGTCAGCCAAATACCTGACTCTACCAACACCCTCTGCTCAGAGGGGGAGTCAGCCAAATACCTGACTGTACCAATACCCTCTGCTCAGAGGGGGAATCAGCCAAATACCTGACTGTACCAACACCCTCTGCTCAGAGGGGGAGTCAGCCAAATACCTGACTGTACCAACACACTCTGCTGAGAGGGGGAGTCAGCTAAATACCTGACTGTACCAACACACTCTGCTGAGAGGGGGAGTCAGCCAAATACCTGACTGTACCAACACCCTCTGCTGAGAGGGGGAGTCAGCTAAATACCTGACTGTACCAACACCCTCTGCTGAGAGGGGGAATCAGCCAAATACCTGACTGTACCAACACCCTCTGCTCAGAGGGGGAGTCAGCCAAATACAAAACTGTACCAACACCCTCTGCTCAGAGGGGGAGTCAGCCAAATACCTGACTATACCAACACACTCTGCTCAGAGGGGGAGTCAGCCACATACCTGACTGTACCAACACCCTCTGCTGAGAGGGGGAGTCAGCCAAATACCCGACTGTACCAACACACTCTGCTGAGAGGGGGAGTCAGCCAAATACCTGACTGTAATAACCCCCTCTGCTGAGAGGGGGAGTCAGCCAAATACCTAACTGTACCAACACACTCTGCTGAGAGGGGGAGTCAGCAAAATACCTGACTGTACCAACACTCTCTTCTGAGAGGGGGAGTCGGCCAAATACCTGACTGTACCAACACACTCTGCTGAGAGGGGGAGTCAGCCAAATACCTGACTGTACCAACACTCTCTGCTGAGAGGGGGAATCAGCCACACCCCCTGGCTGTGCCAACACTCTCTGCTGAGAGGGGGAATCAGCCAAATACCTGACTGTACCAACACACTCTGCTGAGAGGGGGAGTCATTTTTCAACCCAGTACCTCACATGAACACAAAACAATGTGGATACAACAACTTCTGTGGTATAGCAAAACTCCCTCATCTAAGACATCAGAAACCATTTCAGAAGGTAGGAGATGGGACTGTAACCCAAAGGTTGCGGATCCAGTTCCCAGTGAGGAACTTAACTGTGCACTGAATGAAATGCTGATGAAATCAGTTGAGACTCACCATCATGCTAGGTTCCAAGTACTGCTTTGCTTGGTTGGAATGTCAAACTGATTATGGTTGGGCTATAGAGATCAAACACAAAAAAGACAACAATGGAAAGAAATAGATTATCTTTTCATTTGGATAGGTCATCCGACGGGATGACATATGTTTACGTGTGTGGTGGGGTGTGAATGAGTGAATAAGCTTTGGTGTCTTGACTCGTTCCTTGAATGAGTCTGCAAACAGGGTTGGGTCAGATTACTTTGAAATGTAGTCAGTTACTGTATACAAATCAGCCATACTGCTGTAGCAGATGCAAATGGGCTGTTGAGCTCTGCGGTGAAAATGGTTGAAAGAAAATTCCTTAACCAAGCTAAACCAAGGGCTGTGCGATATGACCAAATCTCATATCCCCATATAAGTCATTTCATATCCCGATAACAATACTTATCACGAAATAGCACATTTTCTATTTATTAAATTAAGAAATAGTTTATATAAAATGCCTGGAATGGAATGCTGTTTTGAGTTGAGTTCTGTCATGAGTTGATAGCATTGGTTATCATGAAAAAAGTTTCATAATTTTTAAATTGTCATACTTGTAATAAAAATTTTATCCTTGGCAATGTAATTGCAATCGAATTGCCTATTTTTTCAAATGTAATCTGGGCTGATTACAGTTACTGGTACTTATTTTTTGTAGTCTGATCACACAGTCCCGATTACAAGCGATCCACTACTCCCCAGCTCTGTCTGCAAACCACTGGCTTTCAGGGTGGTATTCCCTCTATGTATGCATGCATGTATACACAACATGTATGACATCCATAACTGTCAATGCACTTAAATGTAGACTGAGTTCAGGGTTGCCAGATCACTGGTATTTGTTTCTCTGAATTTAAATGTAGACTGAGTTCAGGGTTGCCAGATCACTGGTTTTTGTTTCTCTGAATTTAAATGTAGACTGAGTTCAGGGTTGCCAGATCACTGGTATATGTTTCTGTGAATTTAAATGTAGACTGAGTTCAGGGTTGCCAGATCACTGGTATTTGTTTCTGTGAATTTAAATGTAGACTGAGTTCAGGGTTGAAAGATCGCTGGTATTTGCTTCTCTGAATTTAAATGTAGACTGAGTTCAGGGTTGCCAGATCACTGGTTTTTGTTTCTCTGAAATATTCTTCAAAATCAGATAAGGTGCTTGGCTTGTGTTGGGCTGCTGTGGGACAAAGTAAAATACCCACAATGCATTCATCAATTCCAAAATTACCGTACAACAAAGCTGTGCTATCTCACAGTTATGTGTGCTATGTTGTTGCTATATGTGTTAATAACAATGACGGGGTAACTGATTCAATAAACATTTTGATAAAGGATAATTTTAATAGATCACTGAGCCATAAAGATAACAAAATGCCTAAAATAAACAATGAAAACCGTGTCAATGCCATTTCTGTGAGAATTCCTCAGTTTCCCCACACAAACACATGCACACATTATAGAAATGGTACAGCTCTTGTGGATGCACAGGTAAGAAAATAATTTCCATACGGTGAGGGGTAAAGAAACAAGGTACCGGGCCAGCTCACCTCTCTCCTCTCTCTGTCTGAGAGCGCAGCCGGGTTCTGGATGAAGTCTTTGGGATGTGGTGGATGTCTCTCTCCTCTGGTACAGACTGCCCTTTCTGACACTTTTATATGTTACAGCTCCAGGACATGAGCCAAAGGAATCCAGGGCAACAACATGCCAAGGATAGCACTAAAATGTAATTAATTATGCCAAGGTTTCCTTAAACAGCCGCTTTTAGAAGTTCTCTGCCTTTGGATGGTTCACCTAGTAAAAACGCATGTTCACAGTGCAACTGTCTGTTGAGCAGTCTGCTGTTTGAGTCCCAGCTACACCATCACTGCATACGGCCAGAGGTCCATTATGGAGAGACAACAAGTTTGCTCTGCCTTGCCAAGGGATAGAGGGTCAGTCAAAACCAGAAGCCGAGAGTAACTGCTGAAGAGTTTATTGTGAAACTGATGCTTATAAACAGAGAGTGATGCTGGTGAGCTCAACCACAGAATGAGACACATGCAAAAGTCATTACAACGTTAAACTACACTTTCAGAAAACACAGGCTCCATAAGGGTTCTTTGTGTGTTCTGCAGGGGAACCGTAAAAGGTTCTTCATTCATATCAATATTGCTCAAAGGTTCTGAGTTGAACCTAATTCTGAGTGTTATGTAAAGAACCATCAAAGATATCAGGATCTAAGATCAACCTTTAAGAGTGAAACATGAAGAAACATTAAAGGAGCTCGAGATAACTCTCCTAAGAGTGTACACAAAACCAAGACAAGGAAAGTGTCAAACTTGTAGGAGAGGGGTCCGGCACCATCAGTGTGTAGGCTCATTCTGCTACGCACCATCAGTGTGTAGGCTCATTCTGCTACGCACCATTAGTGTGTAGGCTCATTCTGCTGCGCAGCATCAGTGTGTAGGCTCATTCTGCTGCGCAGCATCAGTGTGTAGGCTCATTCTGCTGTGCAGCATCAGTGTGTAGGCTCATTCTGCTGCGCAGCATCAGTGTGTAGGACCATTCTGCTGCGCAGCAGCAGTGTGTAGGCTCATTCTGCTGCGCACCATTAGTGTGTAGGCTCATTCTGCTGCGCAGCATCAGTGTGTAGGCTCATTCTGCTGCGCAGAATCAGTGTGTAGGCTCATTCTGCTGTGCAGCATCAGTGTGTAGGCTCATTCTGCTGCGCAGAATCAGTGTGTAGGCTCATTCTGCTGCGCAGCATCAGTGTGTAGGACCATTCTGCTGCACAGCAGCAGTGTGTAGGCTCATTCTGCTGCGCACCATTAGTGTGTAGGCTCATTCTGCTGCGCAGCATCAGTGTGTAGGCTCATTCTGCTGCGCAGAATCAGTGTGTAGGCTCATTCTGCTGCGCATAATCAGTGTGTAGGCTCATTCTGCTGCGCAGCATCAGTGTGTAGGCTCATTCTGCTGCGCAGCATCAGTGTGTAAGATCATTCTGCTGCGCAGCATCAGTGTGTAGGATCATTCTGCTGCGCAGCATCAGTGTGTAGGCTCATTCTGCTGCGCACCATTAGTGTGTAGGCTCATTCTGCTGCGCAGCATCAGTGTGTAGGACCATTCTGCTGCACATAATCAGTGTGTAGGGTTATTCTGCTGTGCCAGAGGTAGGCGCCTGTGTCCGTGTTGCCATAGAGCAGGTATGGGGAATTCTCAAGCCTGGGGAGATTCAGGTTTGTGCCTCCATAAATTACCCTGGCTTAGTTAACTCATGAGTTCTGCATATACCAAGGATCCTTCACCCATAGATCATACTGTCATTCTCATGCACAAAAGCACAGCTGTCGGTCCACTGCCCTTCCCGGGTCCCTGCGGAAATGAAGCTAGACTTTCAGGTCATGCAAACGGTTGGCCTAATTACACAGTTAAGAGCAGAGGTTGGCATGAATTCCGGTGGCTTCATTACGGGAACACAGTCTTTTTTGGATTTCCATTTCCTTGTGCATTTTTTAACTGACATGAACAATAACAGCGCTTAGGCTACGTCTCATTCTGTCAGCTTTACCGAGGCCCTTCAGTGGCCAAGCTGGAGCACTTTTTACCAGCTAAGATTAGAAATTCTCTGCCTTTGGATGGTTCACCTAGTAAAAACGCATGTTCACAGTGCAACTGTGTGTTCAGCAGTCTGCTGTTTGAGTCCCAGCTACACCATCACTGCATACGGCCAGAGGTCCATTATGGAGAGACAACAAGTTTGCTCTGCCTCGCCAAGGGATAGAGGGTCAGTCATAACCAGAAGTCGAGAGTAACTGCTGAAGAGTTTGTTGTGAAACTGATGCTTATAAACAGAGAGTGATGCTGGTGAGCTCAACCACAGAATGAGACACATGCAAAAGTCATTACAACATTAAACTATACTTTCAGAAAACACGGGCTCCATAAGGGTTCTTTGTTTGTTCTGCAGGGGAACCCTAAAAGATTCTTCATTCATATCAATATTGCTCAAAGGTTCTGAGTTGAACCTAATTCTGAGTGTTATGTAAGAACCCTCAAAGATATCAGGATCTAAGATGAACCTTCAAGAGTGAAACATGAAGAAACATTAAAGGAGCTCGAGATAACTCTCCTAAGAGTGTACGCAAAACCAAGACAAGGAAAGTGTCAAACTTGTAGGATCCATGAATATCATAGGTGTGTTTCCCCCCTGCAGTATACACACATATCATGTAATCACCCAGCACTTACTGTTGTAATTAGCTACTAAGTTACTGATGTTAATTTTAATAATTACAGTACTGCCATCATTATGTAAAAGTAAGCTCCAAAAATCCCAGAATCATAACTCATTGTAAAATAATCATAATTTATTACTCAATTCAGATTCACAAGTGCATATTTATGGAGATGAATGATTTGTTAGTAAACACACAAAGACCCAAAACAGCTTCCCGTCTCCCTGAAGGTCGTCTTATAATAGATAAAGATAAGTCTCACAAACAAACAGATGTCCATGGGGTTTAACCCCTCTCAGCTACATTATATAAATGATATGTCAGAAGATAAATTTAAGTGGAAAAATTCCTTTCCCTTACCGTTAGAAAAACCGGATTCTGAAAATCTAATCTACTTTTACCATTGATGAACAGTTTTTCCTTTCACCTGAGTTTTCTTAGATTCCCTTTTTTTACTGTAAAAAAGAGTCTGAGCTGGGAGCGCTCTTGTTTTTACAGTCTGTCCTCACTGATGATGCACAGAGAGGTGGGCACTGTGGCACAGACAATAAAAAAGAACATTAAAAACTTAATATATTAATTAAAAAAACAAGGTGAACTGGCAAGATCTGTATCTGAATTAAATTCTGTTCCTTTTATGAGATCAGGAAAATGGTGTGATTTTCCCTCAGTTGTTGCTGCCACTCATTGGTGGCAAAAGCCCAAAATTCATTGGAAATTTTTGGGAGTTTTTTGTCTTCATTGGAATTTTGGTTGAACCAGATATTCATATTCCTATACGTTACCATATTTTACCATGGTGTATGGAGTTTTTTTTTAAAGAAAACATATGGGCTGTTGTCCATTTTTAAGCGTTTGTGCACATTAGCTATTTGAGAACAAAAGTGAGTGAGCCTAGTGCTGCATGAATGTTCTAGAATCCAAGCAGACAGGCTGAAGCTGGATTGGTCACGATATGAAAGGTTTTTCTTTCGTCACCACACATTTTACTTGCTGCGGTGGTATTTCACTTTTGTTTTCATATAATATTTAGATAGAATGTTTGGTTACATTGTACAGGTCTGATTTGACTAAATCTTTCACTAGATTGCTCAAATACACTCAACCAGTTTACAACGACATTAAAAGTTGCTGTTACAGAAAAAAGGCCACAAAATTTTTTTATTCTCTGAATGTTCACTTGTCAAACATGTTTCATTGTCTTCTGAGACTCAGGAATGGACAGAAAGTGGGAGAAGACGAGACAGGAAGTTGCCAGGCAGAGACAGGAAGTGGGTGTGTCAATATAAGAAGTTGTTGTGTCAGAGACAGGAAGTGGTTGGGGACAGAGACAGGAGAGGCCTTCTACTCCTCCAAATGCTCCAGAGAAGGTGGTCTGATCTTCATAGTGATGGATTTCAGGGAGTAGTGGAAGCCCTTCCAGGTCTCCCAAATGACACCAATGTTCCAGGATGTTGGACCCCATGTGTACAAGCCATTTGGATTTGTTAGACTGCAGTGTCTGAACCAAAATCCTCCATGATAAGTCTTAGCACAGCTACTGCCAGATAAGTCCTGGTCGTTGTCGAAGGTAGAAAACTTCATCCCATTTTGGTGGGACAGAGAGTTTCCTGAATGTCAGAAAAGGAAAGGAAAAGTGTCACACAGTAACACGATAATGTTTTAACACGATTACGTGACAGTGCTAAAATATAGAAAATATACAGCTTGAATATTAGGAAAATTATTTCACGTTGAGAATATTGTGCTTTCTAATTTCATGAAGATGTAAACAGATTTCTCCAACAAACTGGTTTGTGAGATTGAAATTTCATTGACTGCTTAACTCCTTATTTGATATGTGTTTATAATTGTGTCCTTAAATGGTAATAGATATCAATTGGTCTGGGTCCATCACAGGTTAATAGCTTATGGATGCTTTATAAAGGTAAGGTTATTAAAAAGTTATTACAAAATGTGACCGAAAGGGTGACAAGAAAGACTACAGTGTGAAAATATGTCAAGGTAGAAGTGCAGTGCAGAAGGTAAGGAAGAGTAACAGTGTTGTACTTCCACAAGATGTGAAGGACAGTGAATCAGGATGAGAAAGACTTCCAGAATGGAATTGGAATTGTCAGCCCCTTCTGTCTTTCCTCCACCCTTGGCAGGATTCATAGAGACCCCCACTCTGGCTGGGGCACTACCCACCTGCTCCTCCATTGATGTAGCCACTAACACGCAGCCTATATCCCTCTGATTCCGGGTCGATAGAGAAGGAGGAGTACTGCGCTTGGACTTTTCCAGTTTCAAAGTCCTCCATGTCCACCCTCAGCTCATACTTCTTAGTCCAGGTAAGGAGGAAGATGTTCTCCAGCCCTGCAGGTGGTCAACAACACAGTTGTACCAGTCCAGTATGGCCCAGCTAGTACCTCTCAAAATGTACCCAGTGCATTGTGGGAATGGAATGGTCTTACCCAGCCAGTACTCTCCAGCTGGATTTCCGAAGCCCTTCTTGTACTGATCCCAGGGTCTGTAGAAGTTGACAGTGCCGTCCATTCTCCTCTGAATCACCTGAGAGACGCAAATACATTCACCAGCGTGTCTTAACAATGTCACCATCAATAACCACCACCACCATCATCATCATCACCATCACCATCATCATCACCATCATCATCATCATCATCTCCACCATCACCATCACCATCACCATCACCATCATCATCATCATCACCATCACCATCACCATGACCATCTTCACCATCACCATCACCATCATCATCATCATCATCATCATCTTCACCATCACCATCACCATCACCATCACCATCACCATCACCATCATCATCATCACCATCACCACCACCATCACCATCACCATCATCATCATCACCATTACCATCACCATGACCATCTTCACCATCACCAGGTGAGTTTATTTGACAGGTAATGTTACGCACCGTCCACTTTCCGCCATCATTGTCAATACTATCCTCACAGCCCATGTCACAGTACACCTGGACAGGAGAGGCGTGTCCTGCAGGGAAGATGGTGTACACCCCACTGTGTATGGAGCCGTTATTATAGATATCCTCACAGTCCAAAGGAAGGAACTTCACAGGATCTGAGAGGGCTGCCACAGGAAGTAGCAGAAGCAGGAGCAGTGACACCTGGGCATCAGGAGAGAAGAACACCGAGACTGTGTTGGAACAAAGTTAACCCACAGATGTCAGCAACAGCAAGCTCAGTGACTGAGTTTAAGTAAAATGGTCTGAGACCCTCCTCCAACTGTACCAACAGTCTCTGCTGAGAGGGGGAATCAGCCAAATACAAAACTGTACCAACACCCTCTGCTGAGAGGGGGAGTCAGCCAAATACCTGACTGTACCAACACCCTCTGCTGAGAGGGGGAATCAGCCAAATACCTGACAGTACCAACACCCTCTGCTGAGAGGGGGAGTCAGCGAAATACCTGACTGTACCAACACCCTCTGCTGAGAGGGGGAGTCAGCAAAATACCTGACTGTACCAACACACTCTGCTGAAAGGGGGAATCAGCCAAATACAAAACTGTACCAACACCCTCTGCTGAGAGGGGGAGTCAGCCAAATACCTGACTGTACCAACACACTCTGCTGAGAGGGGGAATCAGCCAAATACCTGACAGTACCAACACCCTCTGCTGAGAGGGGGAGTCAGCCAAATACCTGACTGTACCAACACCCTCTGCTGAGAGGGGGAATCAGCCAAATACCTGGCTGTACCAACACACTCTGCTGAGAGGGGGAGTCAGCCAAATACCTGACTGTACCAACACACTCTGCTGAGAGGGGGAATCAGCCAAATACAAAACTGTACCAAAACCCTCTGCTGAGAGGGGGAGTCAGCCAAATACCTGACTGTACCAACACACTCTGCTGAGAGGGGGAGTCAGCCAAATACCTGACAGTACCAACACCCTCTGCTGAGAGGGGGAGTCAGCCAAATACCTGACTGTACCAACACCCTCTGCTGAGAGGGGGAGTCAGCAAAATACCTGACTGTACCAACACACTCTGCTGAAAGGGGGAATCAGCCAAATACAAAACTGTACCAACACCCTCTGCTGAGAGGGGGGAGTCAGCCAAATACCTGACTGTACCAACACCCTCTGCTGAGAGGGGGAGTCAGCCAAATACCTGACTGTACCAACACCCTCTGCTGAGAGGGGGAATCAGCCAAATACCTGACTGTACCAACACCCTCTGCTGAGAGGGGGAGTCAGCAAAATACCTGACTGTACCAACACACTCTGCTGAAAGGGGGAATCAGCCAAATACAAAACTGTACCAACACCCTCTGCTGAGAGGGGGGAGTCAGCCAAATACCTGACTGTACCAACACCCTCTGCTGAGAGGGGGAGTCAGCCAAATACCTGACTGTACCAACACCCTCTGCTGAGAGGGGGAATCAGCCAAATACCTGACAGTACCAACACCCTCTGCTGAGAGGGGGAGTCAGCGAAATACCTGACTGTACCAACACCCTCTGCTGAGAGGGGGAGTCAGCAAAATACCTGACTGTACCAACACACTCTGCTGAAAGGGGGAATCAGCCAAATACAAAACTGTACCAACACCCTCTGCTGAGAGGGGGAGTCAGCCAAATACCTGACTGTATCAACACTCTCTGCTGAGAGGGGGAATCAGCCAAATACAAAACTGTACCAACACACTCTGCTGAGAGGGGGAGTCATTTTTCAAACCAGTACCTCACATGAACACAGAACAATGTGGATACAACAAGTTCTGTGGTGTAGCAAAACTCCCTCACCTAAGACATCAGAAACCATTTCAGAAGGTAGGAGATGGGACTGTAACCCAAAGGCTGCGGATCCAGTTCCCAGTGAGGAACTTAACTGTGCACTGAATGAAATGCTGATGAAATCAGTTGAGACTCACCATCATGCTAGGTTCCAAGTACTGCTTTGCTTGGTTGGAATGTCAAACTGATTATGGTTGGGCTATAGAGATCAAACACAAAAAAGACAACAATGGAAAGAAATAGATTATCTTTTCATTTGGATAGGCCATCCGACGGGATGACATATGTTTACGTGTGTGGTGGGGTGTGAATGAGTGAATAAGCTTTGGTGTCTTGACTCGTTCCTTGAATGAGTCTGCAAACAGGGTTGGGTCAGATTACTTTGAAATGTAGTCAGTTACTGTATACAAATCAGCCATACTGCTGTAGCAGATGCAAATGGGCTGCTGAGCTCTGCGGTGAAAATGGTTGAAAGAAAATTCCTTAACCAAGCTAAACCAAGGGCTGTGCGATATGACCAAATCTTATATCCCCATATAAGTCATTTCATATCCCGATAACAATACTTATCACGAAATAGCACATTTTCTATTTATTAAATTAAGAAATAGTTTATATAAAATGCCTGGAATGGAATGCTGTTTTGAGTTGAGTTCTGTCATGATTTGATAGCATTGGTTATCATGAAAAAAGTTTCATAATTTTTAAATTGTCATACTTGTAATAAAAATTTTATCCTTGGCAATGTAATTGCAATCGAATTGCACATTTTTTCAAATGTAATCTGAGCTGATTACAGTTACTTATTATAAAATGCCAAGAATGGAAGGCTGTTTTGGTGGGAGTGCTTGAACCTTCCATCTTGACTCAGCACTGTTCTTTTTTCCCCTGCCACAAAGTGGACCATTTTTCTAAGAAACCCTGTATGTCAGACATGTTTTTCATGAGTTAATAGCATTGGTTATCATGAAAAAAGTTTCATAATTTCAAAATTTTCATACTTTAAAGATGTAATAAAAATGTAATAAAAATAATCCTTGGCAATGTAGCTGTAATCTAATTGCACATTTTTTTAAATGTAATCTGGGCTGATTACAGTTACTTATTTTTTGTAATCTGATTACATAATCCTGATTACATGTGATCCATTACTACCCAACTCTGTCTGCAAACCACTGGCTTTCAGGATGGTATGCCATCTATGTATGCATGCATGTATACACAACATGTATGACATCCATAACTGTCAATGCACTTAAATGTAGACTGAGTTCAGGGTTGCCAGATCACTGGTATTTGTTTCTTTGAATCTAAATGTAGACTGAGTTCAGGGTTGCCAGATCACTGGTATTTGTTTCTCTGAATTTAAATGTAGACTGAGTTCAGGGTTGCCAGATCGCTGGCATTTGTTTCTCTGAATTTAAATGTAGACTGAGTTCAGGGTTGCCAGATCGCTGGCATTTGTTTCTCTGAATTTAAATGTAGACTGAGCTCAGGGTTGCCAGATCACTGGTTTTTGTTTCTCTGAAATATTCTTCAAAATCAGATAAGGTGCTTGGCTTGTGTTGGGCTGCTGTGGGACAAAGTAAAATACCCACAATGCATTCATCAATTCCAAAATTACCGTACAACAAAGCTGTGCTATCTCACAGTTATGTGTGCTATGTTGAGGTAGAAAAATCAATAAATATGTGTTAATAACAATGACGGGGTAACTGATTCAATAAACATTTTGATAAAGGATAATTTTAATAGATCACTGAGCCATAAAGATAACAAAATGCCTAAAATAAACAATGAAAACTGTGTTAATGCCATTTCTGTGAGAATTCCTCAGTTCCCCTACACAAACACATGCACACATTGTAAAAATTGTATAGCTCTTGTGGATGCACAGGTAAGAAAATAATTTCCATACGGTGAGGGGTAAAGAAACAAGGTACCGGGCCAGCTCACCTCTCTCCTCTCTCTGTCTGAGAGCGCAGCCGGGTTCTGGATGAAGTCTTTGGGATGTGGTGGATGTCTCTCTGCTCTGGCACAGACTGCCCTCTCTGACACTTTTATATGTTACAGCTCCAGGAAATGAGCCAAAGGAATCCAGGACACCAACATGCCAAGGATAGCACTAAAATGTAATTAATAATGCCAACGTTTCCTTAAACAGCCGCTTTTAGAAGTTCTCTGCCTTTGGATGGCTCACCAAGTAAAAACGCATGTTCACAGTGCAACTGTGTATTCAGCAGTCTGCTGTTTGAGTCCCAGCTACACCATTACTGCATACGGCCAGAGGTCCATTATGGAGAGACAACAAGTTTGCTCTGCCTTCCCAAGGGATAGAGGGTCAGTCAAAACCAGAAGCCGAGAGTAACTGCTGAAGAGTTTATTGTGAAACTGATGCTTATAAACAGAGAGTGATGCTGGTGAGCTCAACCACAGAATGAGACACATGCAAAAGTCATTACAACATTAAACTACACTTTCAGAAAACACAGGCTCCATAAGGGTTCTTTGTGTGTTCTGCAGGGGAACCCTAAAAGGTTCTTCATTCATATCAATATTGCTCAAAGGTTCTGAGTTGAACCTAATTCTGAGTGTTATGTAAAGAGCCCTCAAAGATATCAGGATCTAAGATGAACCTTTAAGAGTGAAACATGAAGAAACATTAAAGGAGCTCGAGATAACTGTCCTAAGAGTGTACGCAAAACCAAGACAAGGAAAGTGTCAAACTTGTAGGATCCATGAATATCATAGGTGTGTTTCCCCCCTGCAGTATACACACATATCATGTAATCACCCAGCACTTACTGTTGTAATTATCTACTAAGTTACTGATGTTAATTTCAATAATTACAGTACTGCCATCATTATGTAAAGGTAAGCTCCAAAAATCCCAAAATCATAACTCATTGTAAAATAATCATAACATATAACTCAAGTCAGATTCACAGATAAAGTGCATATATATGTAGATAAATGATTTGTTTGTAAACACACAAAGACCTAAAACAGCTTCCCGTCTCCCTGAAGGTCGTCTTATAATAGATAAAGATAAGTCTCACAAACAAACAGATGTCCATGGGGTTTAACCCCTCTCAGCTACATTATATAAATGATATGTCAGAAGATAAATTTAAGTGGAAAAATCTTTCCCATGCCCTTAGAAAAGCCGGATTCTAAAAATCTAACCTACTTTTACCATTGATGAACAGTTTTTCCTTTCACCTGAGTTCACTTAGAGTCACTTTGTACTGTAAAAAAGAGTCTGAGCTGGGAGCGCTCTTGTTTCTACAGTCTGTCCTCACTGATGATGCACAGAGAGGTGGGCACTATGGCACAGACAATAAAAAAGAACATTAAAAATGTAATATATTCATTAAAAAAACAAGGTGAACTGGCAAGATCTGTATCTGAATTAAATTCTTTTTTCTTTTTTGTCTTCATTGAAATTTTGGTTGAACCAGATATTCATATTCCCATATGTTACCATGGTGTATAGAGTTTTTTTTTTTTTTTTTTAAGAAAAAATATGGACTGTTGTCCATTTTTAAGTGTTTGCGAACATTAGCTATTAGAGACCAAAAGTGAGTGAGCCTAGTGCTGCATGAATGTTCTAGAATCCAGGCAGACAGGCAGAAGCTGGATTGGTCACGATATTAAAGGTTTTTCTTTCGTCACCACACATTTTACTTGCTGCAGTGGTATTTCACTTTTGTTTTCATATAATATTTAGATAGAATGTTTGGTTACATTGTACAGGTCTGATTTGACTAAATATTTCACTAGATTGCTCAAATACACTCAACCAGTTTACAACAACATTAAAAGTTGCTGTTACAGAAAAAAGGCCACAAAATTTTTTTATTCTCTGAATGTTCACTTGTCAAACATGTTTCATTGTCTTCTGAGACTCAGGAATGGACAGAAAGTGGGAGAAGACGAGACAGGAAGTTGCCAGCCAGAGACAGGAAGTGGGTGTGTCAATATAAGAAGTTGTTGTGTCAGAGACAGGAAGTGGTTGGGGACAGAGACAGGAGAGGCCTTCTACTCCTCCAAATGCTCCAGAGAAGGTGGTCTGATCTTCATAGTGATGGATTTCAGGGAGTAGTGGAAGCCCTTCCAGGTCTCCCAAATGACACCAATGTTCCAGGATGTTGGACCCCATGTGTACAAGCCATTTGGATTTGTTAGACTGCAGTGTCTGAACCAAAATCCTCCATGATAAGTCTTAGCACAGCTACTGCCAGATAAGTCCTGGTCGTTGTCGAAGGTAGAAAACTTCATCCCATTTTGGTGGGACAGAGAGTTTCCTGAATGTCAGAAAAGGAAAGGAAAAGTGTCACACAGTAACACGATAATGTTTTAACACGATTACGTGACAGTGCTAAAATATAGAAAATATACAGCTTGATTATTAGGAAAATTATTTCACGTTGAGAATATTATGCTTTCTAATTTCATGAAGATGTAAACAGATTTCTCCAACAAACTGGTTTGTGAGATTGAAATTTCATTGACTGCTTAACTCCTTATTTGATATGTGTTTATAATTGTGTCCTTAAATGGTAATAGATATCAATTGGTCTGGGTCCATCACAGGTTAATAGCTTATGGATGCTTTATAAAGGTAAGGTTATTACAAAGTTATTACAAAATGTGACCGAAAGGGTGACAAGAAAGACTGCAGTGTGAAAATATGTCAAGGTAGAAGTGCAGTGCAGAAGGTAAGGAAGAGTAACAGTGTTGTACTTCCACAAGATGTGAAGGACAGTGAATCAGGATGAGAAAGACTTCCAGAATGGAATTGGAATTGTCAGCCCCTTCTGCCTTTCCTCCACCCTTGGCAGGAATCATAGAGACCCCCAGTTTGGCTGGGGCACTACCCACCTGCTCCTCCATCTATGTAGCTGCTAATGTGTAGCTTGTATCCCTCTGATTCGGGGTCGATTGAGAAGGAGTATTGCGCGTGGACGTTTCCTCTTTCAAAGTCCTCCATGTCCACCCTCAGTTCATGCTTCTTAGTCCAGGTAAGGAGGAAGATGTTCTCCAGCCCTGCAGGTGGTCAACAACACAGTTGTTATGTTATTATAAACTTCTGAAATAATTTAGACTAGCTGAAATATAATATTATGACTATGGATGCACTTAACATGACCTGCTAAGAACCGCCCAGATAATCGTTGTGAGATATATATATAATAACATAATATTCATTCAACCTTAAATTCTGCTATTTTAAATTGATAAACTATCATGCTTCCGAACTCTTTTTCATTGGTTTATCTCACAACAATTATCTTGGGCACAATATATATATGAATATATATGTATATATATATATATTCTGTCATATTGCCCAGCCCTATCTCAGCTTGTTTCTCTGTGTCACACATTATACACAGAGTATTATGAGGTCATAAAGGATCATGGAATGTTTGTGAGAGTCTTACCATTCTGACAGAGATCAAATATGGGTTTCTGGAGCTGGAATGTCAAACAGCCTGAACTGTTCACAAAATCAGGTCTCTCACAGCAGTGATCTTATAAAGACAGAGAGGTCATGTTAGGTGTTAGACACCAAAATCTACACCAGTTAGGTCAAGACACCACACTTTAGATTTGTGTATGTGCTGTATTTTGGTTTTACATAATTTAAAAAAGAATGGAATTTTTCACACTCAAGACCATGCAGTTAAATGAAGAGATACTCAAGCTCACCTACCTGTGTGTCGATTACCAGGGTAACAGGCTCTGGGAGGATGTGATGTTGTTGTGATGTGGAGGGTGCTGCTTCTTGCTCCCCCAGACTGTTGATTCTGACACTTTTATTGGCTGTACTGCATGGAACGAGTTCAGTTACAGAAACACCTGATTTGGCACAAGGCCGTACATTTTTAACACATAAACACTTATGTCTGCTTATACAATAGATATCATTAATATACCAGTTGAGTATCCCTTATCCGAAATGCCTGGGACCAGAAGTTTTCGGATTTCTGATTTTTTCAGATTTTGGAATATTTGAATTTTCAGCCATTACCCGACATACGTCCGAGTTCCGCTTTGACCACTGGCTGTATCTTGAAATGGACTTAAGCTGGACGTATGTTAGCATCGCATGTAGAAGTACACATGTAGCATGTAGAATATGTACACAATGCCGAAAATTTCTTAGCTTTACCGCTTACTGCATGGCAAATGAGAGCAAGAACTGAGAGAGATGCAGTGATGTACAGAATGCTAGGATATCTTCTGACAGATACTATTGTATGCACACAGCTGTTAGCACTGGCTGACGTACAACCCAGTGTAATTTTTATATTTACATGTATTTTTTCTTTCTTTTTTTGCAGTATTTATTTTTTTTGGTGGTGTGTATGGATGGTCATAAGTTGCATAGGTCAGGTTTGGAGTTTTCCACTTGTGGCATCATGTGTTTTTTCTTTTGCACATTTTAAAGATGCAACTTTTCATCCATGGGAACACCTTACACTTACACCTTTTATAGTTAATATTATAAATTTTATGGACATTATATATGATATTATAGATTCAATATTATAAACATCTGGAATAATTCAAGAGTGGTTGAAAAATAATATTATGACTATTGATGCACTTAACATGACCTGCTAAGAACCGCCCAATTAATTATTGTGATATTGATTTCTTTCATATTTCCCAGCCCTATCTCAGCCTATTTCTTGTTATACTGCTTTTCTGTTTCTGTGTTGACAATGAAGACTGTTGACACACAGGAATCCACATCACAAGACCAGAATCCAAGAGTAACTTCTGCAGTTTATTCAGAAGCATGAATACACACAGACACCCA